>APFE031067246.1:0-19522 GCA_000404065.3 Pinus taeda
GGATCACTACATATCGTGACCGTCGGATTGTAAGTTACAAATGTACATAGTAAAGAAACACACTTTACCTAACTCTATACTAGACCAAGTTATACTTAACTATTCCTACGTGTCGGGATATCCTAACATAGAATGGATAAAATGCTAAGAAGATATCGCTAGAATAGATATCATGATTATATTTTTACATCCAATTACATTGATGTTTTCCTATTCTCAGGTTGGTGCCCTTTGACCTTGATCAACCTACCAAAATATTATAGCCATGACTTATTAAAATGTTCCCTTAACTTATAAGATGTGTGACAATATATTGTAGTAAATGAAAATCATAACATATAATAGAATACATACCGCCCCCATAATAGCAATGTTTGTATCTATTTGACTCAAATTGTAATCAATGAGAAAACCTTACCCTACAACTATTGAATTTAGGTCACATACGAATACATGTGATTACAAGTTGGGTAAAATAGAATGCATACCACCCCCATAATACTAATATTTGTATCTATTCGATTCAAATTGTAATCAATAAGCAATTTTCACCCCTACAGCTATTAATTTTATGGCACACACGAATACATGGTTTCCTTCATGCCCCTCGAATATGAAACTAGGTTTCTTATTTGGGGTCATGGGCCATGTACTATTTATAAACCCTGCAATATTCCCTCCTACTTTTTTCCTTTCATCAATATCCATAGTTGCACCTTTATTTTGATCATTGTCTTTTAGCTATATATAATTTGTGGCCACTCCGTATCCTTACATACTTTTGGTAAATTGGACTAGCCATACCCAATCATTGTAGACATAACAAAGTCTAACATACTCCATAAATTCAATTAATCCATCATAACATACCTTTATGCGATCCATGGAAAATAGCACCAAAAAAGGTAATGATTATGGGGAAATTTGGTATATCCTTTCATTGAAAAAAAATCAATCTTTATTTCAGGAAGATACTTGGGTACCCATTGTTTCACTAGATGTTTGTAACTCAAGGGCACCTAAATGTCATCTATGCTCTCATTATCATAAGAACATGACCCCCCTTTAGTGAGAAACAATTCCATGCATCTATGGAATTGTCTTCTAACCTTTTCACCTCTAATTTATCATTTCCTACTAGACAACGTAGCATTTGTTTGGTTAATTTCTTCTATCTTGCCGTAAATTTCGTCACTTGACAAAGATAGATTTGAAAAATATGGGTTTGGTTGAACATCCTATAACACTCCATCAAAAGAGAGAAATTTTTAGTGAGTTTCATAATGAATGTTGAGAAGCAACAAATGTTTAATGATTTTTTTTGGATTGATTATCACAAATATCTAACAAATTTAGGCATGGGGGAAGATACAATTGATGGAACGAGCATGGAATAAGAATGGACTACATAATATGCAAGTGTCACTTTCACCAACTAGTTGTGAGAAAAACATTATTGTGATGTTCATATATAATCCATGGTTGGTAAATAAAGGTAACATGACTTACAGGTAGATAAAAATAGAAGATGGTAGTTGGATCAGCTCCTATGCTCCAGGAAATGTTCCTATACCTGATTTGCATTTGACTCTCAAATGCATGGAGCATTTCATTAATATACATAACACTACATGAATTATAAATGGATTGTGGGAATCATGCAAAAATTTATGAAGGAATACCTCAAAGAGTTATGCAACTACAAATTGAAAGTGCTAGTAAGAGTTGCCCTAGCTTTAATTTGGAAGACATAAAGGGGAAAATATGTGACCAGGTTGAAGAAAACATTATTTCCATTGATGCATCACGTCCTCTATAATATGATGATTTTCAATTTCAGTGATATTATCTCATTTAATTTAAATTCTACAATAAAATGAGATGTGCACCTCTAGCAGAACAAAGGCCTGACTATTACATGGTGTCCTATCTCATGTATGTAATTTATATCATAAACCCCCTCCCTATACTCGGTTTTTCATAGAATTACCAATGCCCCACTATCGATGTCTATTATCAAATATTGTGAAAATAAGAGAACGTGATTCATTATGGGTCTCTATGTTATGACTGCGTAGCCACTCTACACAAACTCTTTCTCGGAAAACCTTATGTCACATTCTCAAACAAATCTCTACAAGTTATAGCACGAACATGAAGTTATTATATAGAAAAACACTTTAACTACATTATTTATTTGATGCTCCAAAGATCCCTCATTCGCTACTAGAGCATGGCCTAGATAAATTGGTATTGAGAAAAATTGCATATCAAGCAACTTTATATGGAGTTAATGAACCTTTGAAAGAAAAGAAAAATGTTTCCTAACCCACCCTATTACCATTAGTATTTATATCTTTTGTAATATTGTTTATGCTCAAATGGAGCAAATGTAGTACTAGACTACAAGCTCAAAGAATAATAATTTAAAATACATGATCCTTTGAAAATAGTCAAAATCCATATCACAATAGTGAACATAAGATGGGATTATGGCCACCAAGAAACTCCAAAGAAGAGTGGACTATTTGGGTTATAAGACTAAAGAGGAAAAGTGTATTTTCCAACAAAAATAAGACTTTGAAATCATCATTGAGGATGAACCCTACAAATATATATTTAAGGGATAGTCTCTTGTCACTCGGAATGAAAACAATCCTCCACTTGCAGAAGATAGCTAAGGAACAAGCAAGTGAGAAACATCAACGAAATCTTGATAACATTGGAAACTTGGAGACAATGTTCACATGGATTTGACATTGACTAGGGGACCTTCCGTTTTTTTTGTAGAAGAGTCATAGTTCCAACAAGTCTTGAGGGAACTAACTCAATCTTAAAAGTATGGCCCTATTCCAATATTGGAAAATGTTTCTTTTCATAAGAAGAATAAATCACTAACGAATCAAGTGCACAAGAAAAAGAAATTGGCAAATAGGAAGAAATGATTGAAACTATTAAAATTGCTATTGCACATCTATGAATAGTAAACCTCATGTTCATAGAAACAATGGGTGTAGCTGCAACAAAAGTAAGTCAGACTATTATAATGGACATGACAAGATATCTCAAGCTGAGAGATGAAGATATTTACAACTTAAGAAACCATATTGAATATTTTTAAACAAATAATAGATCAAGTTGTAACCCTAAATTGTCTTTTTTTAGCAAGATAAAAAATATACAAGGAAATGGAAAGATGGAAAGGTTGTTTAGACATAATAATGTTATGGGAACACAAAAACTCTCCCATTCCTGTCAAAATTTATTCAGGGGCATCCAAGAGTATTGTTTAGGACATGACCAGTGTCAATCATACATCTGAAAAATCCACACCAACTATCAAGTATGTGCAATAGTTGTTCCATGATATCAAAAAATGTTTTTTTCATGCACTAGCAATAACAACTTAATGTACATTCCCTATTTTCAAAGATGAAAATGCATTCAACCAACTCCCTACACTGATTTCCCAAGTGCAGGATTCTAACTTGGAAGATCAACAACACCTAAAAATCTTTCAAAGTGCAAGCACAAATCCAAAAAATATGTTGAAGACCCAATCACAAAAATAATTCAATCACCTCTTGCAAGCAAAGTGCATTTGCCTCTAGAATTGACTCTGGCATTGATGACTTCAATCATGCCTTGTGTGAAATTATCTCTTAGCATTGATGAGCAGGGAATAGGCTTCTCATATGAAATGGTTATTCTTGTTTTAATTTATTTTGATTTATCATAGGAACTAGAATCAATATAGTTGAAACCTATTAAGTTAACATAGATTGGATTTTGGATTGCTTCCATGGTGAAAAAGGCCAGAGGGAAAATTATTTTGATTATTTCCCATCGTGATTCTAATTCCAACCATTTTAATTAGAGTGGTAAAGTGATGAATGGAATAATGTAGCACATAGTCATTGACTCATCTCTTAGTGTCAGATGGAGCATCCAGCCCACACAATCATTTAGGGGCAGGAATATTGAATATTGCATAAAAGGAGAAGTTTCCTTACTGGTAAACTTGGACATTAGAGGACTATGAGAGAAAGTGTAACCATTGGTGGGCATCATAATTGTGAAGTTCACCTGAAAATTGTGATCAAGAGCCAATGCATTATGTGGTTAGTTGTTATACCCAAGCAATAATTTGATAGCTTGTCCTCATATGGGTTGTGGATAAGGGTTCAAATATGGAAATTCGTCTCATATTTGTGAAGGCTATAAAAGTGGCCTTAGTGAAGTGGAAAATTCATGGGTCTATATGTAATAAAGGAAAGAGTTGACTCTATGTCACAATTGGATTTTAGGTTTGAAACCCCAAACCCTCACATTAATTGGACATTGCAACATCACAAGAGGTAAATTTGCGAAGACTCTTCGATCAATTTTTGAAGAAAAAATTTTAGTTGTTTGCGAACTATTAGAGGAAGCACCTAAACCCTTTGACATTTTGGAATGAGCCTGTCATAAATGGGCCACTACTAATCAAAGGAAATTTAATATTGGGAAATGCAATTTTATCACTACTAAAGTGATTAAGCGTGCATCATATCACAGAGTGTACCTTACAAAACCTAGGGTATAGTGTAAGACCCCATAACTGAGATCTGAGCAATAAATAAAGGTGATAATCATTATTGAATTCCATCAAAGAATCCACTGTAAAAATTGATATCGAAAATTAGCTTACTGCCATATTTTCTGCCTGTGAATATAGGTGCCTCTATGGCACCACTTGTCGACTCAATGCTGCACCACTGCTCAAATGACATCATGCCCTGCTCTTACTACTTTTTGAATGCTCTCTCTCCACAATTCCCATGGCACATTATATATATTATATAATATATATTATATATTATATATTAGTAATATATATTATATATAAAATATATATTATATCTTAAAGGTGTTAGGAATTAAGAGTTATAGTTTAGAGATATTAGGGTATATATCACGAATTGATGTGATGACTTGGAAACATGAGGTTATATATCCATTTAGATTTTAGGGGTGTTAAGGCTTATAATGTTCAAAAATTAAGGTTTATACTAGTTATGGGTTATATAGGTCAAGAATTAGTGGTGATAAGTTTAATACTATTTAGGAGTATATAGTTTTGGTAAATAAGAGATATAGTTGATTGTGTTTATGGAGGTTATAGTTAGCAATGATGGGATAATAAGGGTACACAGTGACACTGAAAAGAATTGTCAGTGATAGAGGACATCATAACCAAAATGAGGGCTTAAATATGTGTTCTATAAGGGCTAGGGATTATACAAGTTACATGATCAAGAGTTTCATAGTTTTTATTATATAGATTAGTGATTAAATCAAAGGGTTAAGAAATATCAAGGTTAAAATAAAAATGGTTATAAGGGATATAATTTATAATGACTTGGGTTATAAGGATTAGTAGTATACATATCAAGGGTGACAATAGTTTAGGGCTAAGTATCATTATACATGGTCTAATGGTTTTAGGTTATTTATGTTAAGGGTCATATTACATGTCATAGAGTTAAGAATTTAGGGTTAGAAGTTTTACGTTGCATAATAGCTAATGAATACAGAGGATAATTGTTACTAATTCAACTATTATAAGTGTCAAAAATTATTTTTTTGAGGCCATATTAAATGTTATAATTATAAAATTTCATAGACGTAATAGGTAAGTGGTTATAATAGTTAAGGTTAAGGGTTTGTTAGGGGAGTTTTAAGGTCTAAAATGGGCCTCCTAATAAAATGATAAAATAATAGTGGAAATAATAAAATAATATTAGATTACATCATCAAGTTTTAGAAGGTAAAAATAAAAAACTATTTTTTCAACCCGTATTTTCAACTTATCCCCCTAAGGGTTTACTCAAATTTTGAGCGACAATACTCATTGGAAGAAAAATTGGATTCCTCATCCAAGGAGTACCCATGTTACATAATTTCGATGGACACTCCTATACAAAAAATGAGAAATAAATGAAAAATGTTATTGCAATCACATTTTTTCATATATTTCTCATTTTCTTATGTAGTAGGGTCCATAGAAAGTATGCAAAATGGGTACTTCTTGGACGAGGAATTAAATTTTGCATCCTGTTAGTGTCATTTAGTTTTTCCTATCACCAGTGATCAAATATGCCCTTAAAAGGTTGTGTTATGGATCTTAAGTCAAATTTTAATCATTTTACTAGGTTTTCAAATAGAATTTGGTCACTAGCTAGTATGTCTAGGTCTATTGCCGCTCCTTCGAATTTTTCATGTTCTGGTCACTTCCATCACTTAGTTGAATTTGCCATAACTGAAAGGTCATCATCCTCATCTCAGAAAAATCAAAGTGGTCTTCATTCAGCTCAGTGTCCCCATTAGGTCATTAGGGTTAGTTATCAAAACTGTCATGTCATTCATAAAACTGGCAAATGAAGTAGTGATAGGGATTTGCTCAAAGGTTTTGTTTCAAAGTGTAATTTATTTCAAAATATGATGTAATAAGTTCAGATGCTCTAAATATTCATTCAAATGTTCCAAAGATACATAGTTTTCAAAGAAAAAGTGAAAACACATGGTGGGCCACCCTACCATTATGAAGAATTTGATTGCCACAAGCTATAAAAGACCAAAACACAAGTTCATTTGCTCATTCCACATTCAAAAGAAAGAGTTGTACTTTTCCAAGGAAATCCAAATCATCATTTCAGGTTCAATACTATCATTGGCAAGTAAGTGGATCATCTTATACCTTGTTTCACTTCAGTTCATGCTTGGAAAGATCAAATTTCCCTCTCCTAGTGTTTGCTTGGTTTCGTAGTCTCTTTAGTGTAATTATTGAGACAAAACCTCAAAATTAAGCTCAATTACCCTCCCCCACCTTCAATATATCCCCATAGACACATTTCCACACCCCTATCCCTCATCTACTCCCTTTTTCCCAAAACCCTAGCCTAGACCCTACATTCCTAGGCTAGGACTATTTTTCTCCCTTTTGGATCCCTTCCCCTCATCCTTTCCCTACAATTCCACTTTCCCTACTCCCTAACATGCTTCCCTATCTCACCAAAATTTCTCAAGAATTTAGAGACCCCGTAACACCTGCATTTCACTCAATTTCAAAAACTACCCAAATCCCTTGTTTTTCCCTACACTAAATCCTAAATTCCCCTTCCATTGAGCTAGGGTTAGCTATGGATTCAGAGACTATTGAGAAAAAGATGAAAAAATGATTTCATATAAGTATATTTTATCCAAATTCAACATAAGAGATAATGTCTTCACCATTTCTCAAGAAATCATTCCAAGAGGCAAATCATTTGTTGCACATAGGGACAATTTTGCTTCAAAGTATGTTTCTAACCAAACATAGATGAATTTTACAAACTAAATGAATTTTTTGTCAATTATAGGCCAAAGAAAAAAATCCTCCATCATTGTATGCATAGGTGTTATGATTTGGGAGAAATTCTCAAACTATAGTTTCCATAGGAGAGTTGTTGCACTTTTGGAGTAGTCTTGGGAGATTGAATTTTTAGGTGTCTTGGAGTAGGTGTTTGTAGTTCTTGATGAATCTATTGTGTTGTAGACATACCTATATTTCCTACCATACAAAGTGAAGCCAAAAAATTCTCTGGGAAGACATATAAATCACTCTCCAAACTTTTCACTGTGATTTTGCTGTGAGCATACTATGCTTTTCCAATTTTAAGTGACCAATGTAAAACTTCAATTTTGAACAAATGGGAAATGATTTTTGATCATTGGAGGATGTTTTACTTTATAACATACCAAAGAACACAAACCTCTCTTATTTACCACAAAGCCTTATGGTTAGAGCGATATGGCTCCATCTTTGAGCCCTAGTTTTGTAAAAAACCTAGAATGTTTTGCACATTTTGACACAATCATGCAAACAAAAACGATGCGTGCTCCACGCTGCACTTTTGTTAGGGAGCTCCAAATCACTTTTTTTTTTTACATATATAGATTTGACATGGTTTATACATCACATTTGGCCAGAGGGAAGCATACGTTTTGTGGGTTATGAGAGGTGAAAATGCCCAAAAACCACCTAAAAACCACATTTCTGCCACCCGGTTGAAGAACACACTGTGTTTTTTAGAGTACCTCTAGGAGAATGAATTTTTGAGGGGCTAGAAGTGATATTTTTCATCTCATGAAGAGTCCATCATGTAGCATACATCCACAAATTTTCAATGAGCCATCAAGATCATAATTTGGACTTCAGGAAGGCCTTCAAAAACCATTTCTCCCAAATTTGTTGTATTTTCTCCAAGTTTGTTGCGTTTTGGGCTAATTTAGCTGCGTTTTCTCCCGTGACAACTTTTCTTTGGTTTTTTCAGGTGGATTCAAATTTTGATGATGTAATTATTTGATTGATGTTACTATGATGTAATTATTGGTAAAAGGCTTATTAAGGTATTTTTAATGTAAATTTGGGCTTCATTAATTAGAGTAGTTTGAGTCAAAGTTTAAATGAAGTAGTTGTTTAAACCTCCCTAGTCTTTAGGGTTTTGGTTGAAACGCCTCATGTATCAATTCCTAAACTCATGCATTCAACCCCTGAGAGAAAGGAGATGTTATTTTGGTCTATATGTATCACTTTCTCAGTAGTAGAACATGTTGGACATCAGAGGAGACAAGACTTGTAGCTTGTACTTGGACATTTTATTCAAAAAATCAAAGGAGCATTTGCAACTACTATCTACGAATTCATGTGGAGTGAGTTTGTGATGATGTATTTTCTCTATTTTAATTTTATTTTGACGATATACATCTTTCCTTTCCATATCTTGTTTCTTCAATGATTTTCCTTAAAGTTTATAAGCATAATTCTTTGCATAAAGCTCTGTTTTTATGGGAATATCATTTTGTGTAATTTTCTTCCTTTCTTAATGAATTCATGTGCTCATGCTCATTAAGACATTTTCTTATTCACACACTACACTACACCAACAAATCCTAAATCCATCACAAAGTTATTACTACCTTGCTCCTCTATATCTTTGTTGTTATAACCCTTTGAGCCTTTGACCTAGCTACCTAGTTTTCATCCATTGTCTAGCATCAAAACCTAAAAATTTCAAAACCCTACTTGAGCTCAACATATCTAGCCTAAAATCCTTTCCCATTCGAATTATTCATTGGCTATGAATTCATAGAGAGATCCTTCTCTGGTTTAGTAGGGCTAGCTATTGAATCGCAAGTGATTTAAGGTTACCTCCATTGATCTCCTCTTCCGCCTGGGACATTGTGGAGGATAACATTTTGGTGCCATTGTCGGGGAATGAAAAATCATGTCTTCCTTGGGAAAGAATGAGAATGATCAAATCTAATTTGTTGATGGTGAATAATAGTCATACACAAGAAAGGTTGTGCATATTTCACCTGGTGACTCTAGTGTTGAAGAATCCAAAGGTTTAGAATCTTCATGGCAACTCCAAATCAGTTTCAAATTTAATTCAAAGACTCTAATGGAGGATGAAACTTACCAATAGAAAAATGCAAGGACAATATGGGAAGACCAAGTATTCAAATTGGACTTTCATCCAAGACTTCATGTTCTTTATTGTAAATTATTTCTTTTCTTTCCCTGAGAATGTCAAGAAGGTTTTCCAGAGTATATTGTATTTGAGAAAAGATCCTAGACTTGCATTGGATTCCTTTCCTTTGAAGATTGTGAATACAAATTTTTATCTTGATCAAGACCCTTCTTCTGAATCTTATGATGACCATCTTCAACTTCATTAGCCTCAAGAGATCAAAACGAATCATATAGCTTCTGTAAATACTCCTACACCTTGTGAAATTCCAAATAGATACAAGCCACTCATCTTACCTCCTATACTCCATGATTTCCCTGAAAATTACTACAAATAAATTCCCAGGTTTGATGGAGAATATAGTAACATCACTACTGAAAAACACATTCAGAGTTTTGAAAAATTTCTCGGCCTTTTTTAGGTTGAAGAAGATGATGCATGTACAAAGGGGAAGTTTAATCAGAGAATTCAACATGTACCTAGGGGGAGCATGATCAATGTTCATATTCAACTGTTCAAATATGAAAGTCTTCATTTTCATCAACCCTTTGACCCCTGATCTCAAAAGGAGAGAATATCTTGGTCCACCCTATGTCCTTGATGTCAAAGGGGGAGAGTATCTTCGTGTTACTTGATACATCTAAGAGGTTCTACAACTTGAAGTAATCAACACCAATATGGTTGCCATCAAGTCCGAAGGGGAATATTGTTGGAATTATGACACATGTGTTGTACTTGATGGCAACCCACTTGTAGCAGAACAAGGATATGGAAAATAGATGAATCTACAAGATAGATCAGAGGTGATGATGGAACAAAGGTGACAAAATGATGGAAGAAAATAATGGTTAAAGGTTTGATACAGGGAGATTGTTAATGTGTGTTTCCCTTGATATTTGATGAATGAACTAATTGATAAAGTAAAAACAAGATGTGATAGAATGCGTGGCAGTTGTGTTTACAGATGTGACAAAATGTAGGGAAATTCAAATAAATGAGTTTAGAAGTCATGTATGATGGAAAATCACATTATAACAGGTCAATTCAGAGGTAACAGGGCAATGGTACAGAAGAACGGGATATTGGAAAAAAAGATTACAGATAAAAATCAAGAAGTTGAAGAAAAATGATGTTTTTAGGTATGTTAAGTTGTATACGTGGGTTCATTGTACAAAAAGATTGTATACACATGGTTTCACTGTACAAAAAGAGCGTATACGTATGCAAAAAGCTCATATTGGATGAAAAATCAAGGAACTTAAGGTGAAAGAATACCAAGGTTCAATACCATGGTATTAGCCCACAATATTGAGTGGAGTGATGGTTATTTGATCTCATCCAAGAATACCACAGGCTCTAAGTGTTGTTTTGGTCTGAGGTATGGAGGAAGGCTGAAAAATATATAAGGAGGAGAAGATCAAAGGGCTAAGAGTAGAAGTAATGAATATCTTATTTAATGTTAGATTAAAATAAAATATGCACGTTATGGGTTTCTGATGCTTTTCTTGATCTAGACTAAATCTATATGTTGGTTCAACTTGGTGAAGGTGCATATACACTCTGGTTTGGTACTTCCAAGCAGCGTATGCAGAAGAAAAGCTTGTTGTTCAGGGATGAATGATCTATCTGATTAGTGTTGTTGTTTTACTATCATTTGTCAATGATGTCTTCATTAGATCTAAAAGTAAAATTGATTGTATAAGGAGATTGAATCTGGTTGATTGATTTATTAAGAAAGAAGGGTGATCCTTGTTGCTATCTATTTAGAAATCTGTAGTATGACAGTAGATATTCAAAATGTAACTGATTGCTAGAGTTTGTGGTTTAGAGGTTTTATGACTCAGTATCTTTAGAGGTATACGCAGGTTGGGCTAAAGGAAGTAGCGTATACATGCAAGTTGGATTAAAGGAGTGCATACATTCTAACACATGAATTTTGAGGTTACAGTTGGTTCTAGTTGTTGATGCAGTGTTTTGGGTTCAAATATGTGTATTGATTACAATGATCTATATGTTCTAGTTGATTGGTTGAATTTTTATTAAGTAATAGCTGATTGGGTTTTGAGTGAATGGTTTATTCAATTGTGTCAAAGGTTCAGTGATTGTTTGATTCAGTGTGTTAGAGGTTTCAATGATTGATTGATTCAGTTATGGTTGATACAGAGATTGATGATTAGGTTTTAGTGGTTGGTTGATGCAGATGTATTTGATGATTGTATTACAATGATGATTGTTTTTTAGCTTCAATGTTACTTATGGGTCTAGTATGAAAATTTGATGAAATGTGGCCTTCACAGTGTGTTTTTGTGTATAAGGAGTATCCAGTTTGAAAATTAATGAAACATGGTCCTTGGAAGAAGAGAGAAGGTCGTAGCCTTCTGTAGGTTAAAACTTATGTACTGGTAATCATATTGGCCAGTACAAGAGCCAAGGGGTTTGAGCTCCCTTCTAATAGCAGCTAGAGAATGAGTGAAGGTTGGAGCCTTTTGTAGGTTGGTGCCTACGTGCTAGTAAATATATTGGCTAATACAAGAGCTAAGGGGTTGTAGCTCCCTTCAAGTAGAAGTTGGAGAACAAGAGAAGGTTGTAGCCTTATGTAGGTGGGTGCCTGCATACTGGTATGAGTCTACACCAGTACAAGATTGTAAACAAATTATTCTTTATATTAAAAGAAGACAGAGACAACAAAAATAGGTGGATTTTCTCTTGTATTGGGTTTCCAGCTTAAATCAAAGTGTTCACATGTGTTTCTTATGTGTGATGGTTTATTATATTATTACTGCACATGGTTATTGTTTAATGTTTAATAAAGTATTGATGCACTTATTAAAGATCAACATATGATGAATTAATTGAATCATAAGTTCACTGGATATGCACTAGTTGCCTTAAGAACAATTGCGTGCACATGTGAGATCCCTTGACTGAAGTAGCATATATAAATCTGACTATGGAAATGAAAAATTTATTGATTTGTAAATACTTATTCACACCCCCTCAGTATTATTCCCAAAAATTGGTATCGGAGTAGGTCCTTTGGCAAAATCTTGATCACTTGAAGGAGATCCGTAGTAACAATGGTAAAGAAGCAAAAGAAGAAAGCACCTCAAAATAAGAAGACATATCAAAGTAACTGTGATAGTGGGAGAGACGATTGGCCACTATGTGGAAGAAACTCTTCAGATTCAAAATCACCTCATAATGAAAATGAACAAGAAAAATAATTACCAGGTACAAATTTATTGTCCTCTGGTGATACATTTCTCTGTTCATTTGAAGATAATGAATGTGACAGCGAAACAAATGAATTTTCACTTATGGTTGAAAGAGAAAGAAATCAAATAGAGGAAGAATTTAAAAATCTAACAGACACAATTAGAGATCAAAAATATCTAATTCATAGAAGGGAATGTGCCTACAAAGAAGGAATTACGAGATTAAAAGCTCAGTTGGAAAAAGGAAACAACATAAGGAAAACTCTACCAATTTCTGGGTTAAATTCAGCCAATTCTCCTTCTCCTAGTTTAAGCTTTGATCTAGTTATCATTCATAAATAGACCAACACAATATTGTCTAACCTTAGCAACCTAATGCTCTGATACTACTTGATCTGGATTTGATCTCAGAAAAAGAATAAGGTATTATAGACTCATGTGCATGGATGTGCCTATGTTATTTTATGCAACGGATCGATAAGATTGCGAAATACACAGGCACTAAAGTAGTTAAAGAAAACACAATAGGAAACACATATAAACACAACAAGTTTAATAAGGAGTTCATGCAATACTCCTGGGCTACGTCTCCTGGTCCAGCCTTCAGTGGAGGCCTCTCTATTATGTTTTCAAGCAGATTTTTGACAACAGTGAGCTCAATTTGAGTCTCACACAACAGATATAAATCAGCAAGACAGTACTTAGATCCCCCAAGTCTCTAGAGTACACAAACTCTCCTTACTAACTCTTGACCTCTATTGGTCACAGTAGTAGGAGCCCAATCTGAGACTCATACATGACATGCATATATAGAGGAGTTTGCTTGAACCTCTCAAGCCTTATCTAGAGTACACCAAGTCTCTGACCCTCTCTGGCTTTGTCTTATCTCTAGCTCGATGTTGCCTTTACTTCTACAGGTCAGCTCAGCTTCTTCTTTCTGCTCTTTGCTCTTAGATTTCTTACTTTCTCTTTGTCAGTTTGTGGCTTTAAAGCTAATATGCTTCTTGATTGTTCATTTTCGCTTCCTGGCTTTCTAGTTCCCCTACTTTTGTCTGTTTGAATCCCTCTGTTCTACTTAATCATCACTGTATAACGCCTCACAGGGAGGTGGCCACCTATTTCACAACGAACTAAGTATTAGTTCTCTTGCACATTTTTGAAACGATCGTTTATTTCGTTAATCTCCAAGAATACTCACGAAACACGAACTTATACCAATGCATCATCCATATCGGACTTCAAATCCTGTATAATTCTACGTGTTAACCCCATCAAATCCGGTCATCCATCAGAATGCATCTCCATCGTTGATCTGGGGGTCCTAGATCCTACGGTCATCATTCATATCGGGCAGCTAAGTCACATGATGTTTACCCGTCCAATGTGAGCGGTTTTCTCTCTCTTCTGTTGGACGCGTGGCACCCATTATGCGGCATCGAGCGGGACTCGGTTGAAACCGCTTACCACTCAAAGCCCTTCCGATATTTTGCTGGTTTTTGTGGGACCCCGCTTCTAACGGAATCAGAACACTATTTTTCTGTATTTTACCATTATTTCAAGTCTGGGTGCTCAAGGATTTTCCTTCTTTGAGGGATTTACCCTGTGATATGAAATTAGCGACTTGTCGTTAATCGCATATTAGAAACTACCCCTGTTTCTCGAACTGGCCTCTGGTTTTGCTAATTTGTGGCAGCGCATGTTACCATGGGCTAACAGTCTGCACGCTTGATCGAGGGTCCTCGTTACTATGTGTTGATCACAAATTACAAGTATTATGAGGATATCTCTAATAAGCTTGATATTTATAAGACTTTGCAACTTTGGCATGATTTTTAAAGTGTTCATGAAAACTTAAAGAGTGTTCTAGGATCCAATTTGGATCAGAAACTGTGCTGAGAAACCAACTCGATTAAACTTTAGTTTCAAGCTAGCTCTTGAACCAAAGGGGACTCCCTCAAGTGTTACAAGGATTTTTTTAATGTTGTTCACTGTCACTAGACAGGGGCCTTTGAAGCACATGCTGAAGCCTCAGAATTCTGTTGCTCCAACATGGGGGATAACCACCCAGTTCAAATCTTACAGACGTCTCCTTTTCTGTTTGAAGTGGTGGCTCTGAAATGGGATGATGGGATCAGTTTCCCATAGTGGGTTTGAAAATGAGAGTGGATGGTTTTCAAGTGATTTGAATAAGAATAATGATAACTAAATGACATGTTCTAACATGCAAATCTCTAGCTAACTTAATCTAATATAAACCTGGGTATTCTGAGCGATATGTGATCTAAGAAGATATATGTTTGACATGTGATACTAAAGATTATTCATGTATTAAACAGAGATGATAACATGTAAAGGTAATTTCTTTGACTAAATAGTTAGTAAAAGAAATGTATAAATTATATCGCATATAAAAATTATCATATTCTAGAATAAACACTTACATCTAGGCATCATACAGTAGTGCAATTAACACATAACAGAAAGAACATATTCCATATATAATTCGTGAAAACAAAATTTTATCACTAATTAAACAAAACAGAAATGATCATACAAGATAAAAGTGCCATATGTGTGAGCTTCTTCTCATTTGACTAATGACATAGATCAAATCCTTTCTTCAAATCAAATTATTCTCCAAGCATACATTAGTGCATTAAGAAAGGAAAGTAGTTTGATAATCAAAAGTAATGACCATGTTCCATAACTTAATCAAGGCATTCACAAACTTACAGAAGTGAATTCTTTGCAAATTTTTTTGATAAAATTTTGGACCCTTCTCTAAATGCATGAGCATGGTTTAAATACTAAACTATAGGTCCTAAAAATAGATTATTTCAAAAATAAATTAGGAGGTTTAAACGACCTTCTTTAGCTTATGTGAAATAAAACTAAGTGACTAACTCCTTTGCATTCAATCTTTGGGATCACAGATATATGTCATTGGTTTGAGCTGTGTCGGTTTCTCGATCATAGATTTCAATTGTCTAGCAAATATAGTGTCCGTCAGTGCTAGCACCATTTTTTGACTGGAGGTAGTTAAGCATCACAAGGTAATCCACTAGCTATATTATTTGACTAAGAATTTCCAATATGCTTTCTAGTTTAGCTTGCTCATTTGTCTGATCACCTCCTCCTTTTCCTTTACCTCATGTCTCCACCTTTGCTCTAATTTTTTGACATTTGGAAGAAATCCTGGTACAGATTCTGTAACCAGGTTAACACCATGTAGATTTTCATTGATGGCTTCAATGGTGTTGTTTACTATTGTTGTTGCAACTGTCGTTTCCCCTTTCTACTTGCTTGAGCTGAGAATCCTAGTCTGTGAATAAGATGTCTTTATGTGATTCCTCTAGTTCTAGTAGATCGACCTTCCTCCCATCTTCTAATTCTTGCCAGGTGATAAAGTCAAGAATCCTTTCATGGATTTCATCATACTGAAGCCTTATGTTAACAACTTGTCTTGTTATTTTATCACTGATCTCGCAATAAGGACTTGTTTGCAAGATTTTCTAGCATAGAACTTCCTTTTGCTCCATTAATTGGGAGTTAAGACTAAGTGCTTCTTTTATGAATTCATCGATCTACGGATTGTATTTATACTTGCCTGTCATAGCTTGTATCTACACATTTATTTCCACTAAGCTGACTTGATGTTGTATTTGCATCTGTTTAAATTCCTGCTAGAGCTTGGCTACTTGTAACTTTGCTTGTTGGTTAGATTTCTCTTGCTCTAATTGTTGTTCCAATAGAAAAATATTTTGTTCTTTTTCTCTAAGTGGAATTTGGACCTCTATTGCTTTATCGATAGTTGCCATAGCATAGGCTCCTGCAAATTGTGACAATCTCGTAATATTTTTAGATGGGTCCATGGGCAAGTCTTTTCAGACAATGTCCATTGGTTCACTGTCAAGAGTGGTAATCACTGCAGTATCTAACTTTCTTTTCTTCCTCTACCTTTTAACGACAGGTTTGTGGGTAGGGCTATAAAACACATCTAAAGGAGGAATTTCCTCAATTATCAAAATAATTTCTGAAGTGGGGGTAGCATGAATGAGCTCCACATCCTGAGTAACTACAGTTTTCTCCATTGTTATTTCTTGATTTGATTTGTGTTGGAGAGTGTGTATCTCAGATGTTTGTTCCTCTATGTGGAGCTTCTTGTTAAAATTCTCCCATTATTTTTCTAAATCAATAACTTGGGGATTTGTTGATTGAGTGGAAGTAGAGTGAATTTCAGCTTATTTCTTTGCCAAGGGCTACTCAAGTGTTTTCTCTGTAGTTCTGGTTGTGTGCCTTTCAGACTCTTTATTTTTATTGCCCCCATTTTGAGACTACTACTCTGAATGCTTTGACTCATGATTAGATCTCTCTCGGGTCTTTGCTTCAGAATATTCATTGGAATTCTCTTTAGATTTTCCCTCCAAGCTTACAATGAGAGTTGGTTCCCTTATTGGTTCAATCTGTAGTAGGTCTAATGGGACCTTTAATAATCTCCTCTCTCTATATGAACTGAAAGCTTCAACATCATGTGGGGGAAGAAGTAGTGATGCCATATGTGTTACCTCTAAAAATGTCTCTTTTTGTAGGAATAGGTCATAGAAGGCATCTTCCTCATGGATGAATGGTTTCACTTTCACCATAGTAGTGAAGTCCTTGGCAGTACCATTTGGGTCATAGTTCCTTCTTGGGAATGTAGCTAATTTCAGATATTTCATAATCTCTGCCTCTTTGCATGCATGTCCAAAATCATGTAGTGCAAATGCACCACATTGCAATGGAAATGTAGGCCAAATGGCCTTTTCTGTTCTTTCAATCTTTTGCTCAACCCACCTTCCCCTGATGTTTCGTAGGCTATCTCCCTGGCCATTAACTTGTCGAGGACATAGTATGGGAGGACATGCGGTGAAGAAATACTCCCATATACTCTGATATATGTAAATGTCTCCTCCCCAAACCATCTGGAAACAGGTAGAAAACCTACATCGACTTCTTTGGAAAACCTAGGGGTGATTTTATTGCAAACTTATTTATGGATAGGCAACATAAATCCTTGACAAATATTGTAAAAATGGGGTGAAACTGAGACTCCCACAGACTCTTATGATACACATGGATAGGAAGTGGGTCTTGCACAGTCCACTTTCATCCCATGATAGGAAATTTGGAGACAAAAAATATTGCATCCATTACATAGGCACTCATGAAAAATGGTGGGTAAACCCTTGAAGAGGGATGCTCTTTCTCCTATACTCCATAATGGATTTTGCCAAATTATCAGGAAAAATTTGCCCCCAATTCATTATTGTTGCATTTACAATTGCTTCTATAAATGGTAGCCATTATGGGGAAAATTTGGTACTATCGGGCTTGCCAAACAGTCTACATAGCATGGTTGCTGAAAAACTACAAGGGGAAGAGATAGATGTTGTAGAATACATACCTGTCTTATCATTTTTGATCTTGCTTTCATTCTCTGTCAGGGTTCATGTCACGTCTGCTAGGTCTTCATTCTCCTTACCAAATTTCTCAAGGAATTCTTTATTATAGAGCTTATGTGGCTCTGGTAAATTATACATAAGCCTCAGGCTATCTGGTGAAAAAGATCCCATAACCTCTTACTTGTTAGTCTTGAATTATCTGTTTGAGACATCCACCATATCAATTATCCATTGAACCATATCTGTATATGGAATTATCTTTGGTCTTGCAGTTATGCGGTGTAGAAAGGAACATGTTGTTGTGAAAAAGGAGGCATCAGAGGAAATATTAACATTGGTTGTGGCCTTTTTTACCAAACATCTTGGTTTCTCTTCTTCTAATAAATCATACATGGCTTCCCATGTTGAGGTTCCTCCATCTCTATTGCACATAGTATCAAAGAATAGAGGGATTATTTCTGACTTTTCAGACGCGGATGCCTTTCCCCTATTTACCATTGCTCCCAATGACTCTTGCTAAGGATTTTTCCTAAAAATGGAGCAAAGCATAAATTGTTGGATAGACACAAGTAAAATTGAAAAATAAGAATGAATGATATAGATAAACTTGAAAAGGTTACAAGAAAGGAGTTTTAATTAAACATAGGTGAGAAGATATCGTATCATGTCGAGCCATTTTTCAAATGTAAATGCCATTAACCCATAGTGAATGCCCACTAATGGTTCCTTTTCTCTAGCTTTATTTCTCATTAATGTTTTGCATCATAAGTCAGGAAAGAAACTTTTTAGGGTGGAGAGCTTTAGCTGCGATAATGTCAATTTTGCGATTACGATGCAATATCAAAAATCACATTATCACATTTTGTGTGTGCACTTTTTTTTGAAGTTCCTTTGGTTTCTATGGGATACAAGATGTGGGTCGTTCCTTATAGTGTTTAAAGTGTAGCTTTCTTGATAGGATTTTCTTTATAAAGCCCTTTTTATTGTGCAGCGGACTTAAGTGTTATTTTATAACATAGTTTTCAATCGGGTCAAGACTTCTGTCACATTTCCCAATATCACATGGTTGGTAAGGTTTCAGACCTTTCTTAAGTATTTCTAATGCAAAGCGATAAGGCTGATAGTGTCATCGAAATATCGCATTTCACATGGTTAAAGATACTTTGTGAGGGTGTGCCCTTTGTAAGTGGCGATATGCAATGCGAGCCTTATTTTAATAAGAAATGCCTTAGGACTTAGTTTAAATAAAAAATCCTAATAACATATAGGTTAAGTGCGGTAATCCCTTTCGATTGATTTTCGCGAGTTTTGT
>APFE031067248.1:0-25198 GCA_000404065.3 Pinus taeda
CTGGAAATTGCAGAAATAAAAATCAGCAGTAATAAACAGCCATTAAAACACATTGAAACACTGATATTTTTGGTCAACATGACCCTGGAAAAACCCCCTACAACTCTTGGGGAAAACCAGTTTGAGAGCTCTTTATTTCTGAAAAATGTCTTTTTACAGCAAGAAAATTTCAGCAAAAAATTACAGCAAAATAATTTTTTCAGCAAGCAAACTTATCCGTTTTCAGCCCAACGGACCACCTGGAAACTGTCTTTCTGCTATTCTGATTTTGCTGAAGAGCTGCCTGGTATGTGTGCCAAACTGCTGCCTCTTTCTCCTTCTTGTCCAGAAATCTCCCTTGCTCTCTTGCTCTCCTTCTCCCAATCTGCTCATGAAAGAATGAATAATCTTTTCCTCATTTTCCTCCTTTAATATAACTCCAAGTGACTTTTGGGTGATCCAAATTGACTTTTGGGTGATCTCTAAATCCAATGGGTGAAATAGATTTAGATCAATGGCTGAGATTAAATGCACCTTTAAATCTCACTTTCTATTTTTTAATTCACCCACTTTAATAAAGATCCACTTAGTCATTTATTTCCAAAGTCACTTTTTCCTTTCTAATTTTACATTAACTTTATTAAAGTCACTCTAAAATTAGACTTTAGTAACTTTATCACTTAAAGTCACTTTTAAATTAGATTTAACTTTATAAAAATTATAAAGTTATTTTAGGAGAAAAATTAAAATCTTTTGGACACTTTTCCCTAGGCCAAAGATCAAAGCCTAAGGGAACCACCTGTCCTCCGGTACCAAATTTCAACAGGCGGCCCTTCAACAGGAGGAATTAAAGAGGGACCTAGTAAAGGTCAACCTCAATGGCAGTAGTGGGAGTGGCACAAAGACCAAGGAGGAGGAGGAGAACTCAGCTCTAGCATCAAAGGGACAGCAAAAGCAGAAGTGGAAGGACATTTCAAAGGTGACATGTTTCAGATGTGGCGAGATGGGCCCTTTTGCATCCCAGTGTCCTTTGAAGAAAAAGGATAAGGATGAGAAACATGATCCTAAGGCTACTCTAGCAAAAATTGACGAAGATGAGTTTGCCATGAGTGCCCACGCATCTCTAGGAGGGAAATGAGGCGATATTGAGCTGTAGTCGGGAGGACTACATCTGGGCAGGATCCTTGAGGAGTCCGCCTCTTGGATCAATTCCTTGCTACAAGAGCCCAAGATTCAGCAGTAGCGATACGGACTTAGTGTCAGATGATGCAGTGGATTGTTTGGAGAGGCAGATGCAATAGCCAAAAACCAGAGACTAATCAGCGCAGAGCAAGGTTGGTAGCAGTGCAATTGGCACAGTGCAAAAGTCTGCAGTAGCACAGAAGATTTATAGGGTCAGAGACTAGAGCAGTCAGATTCCAACATTCATGGTATTATGCTTAACATAGTTAAGTTTAGTTAATTTTGGATGTTTTTCAGTGGCTTCTCCCAGCAACTGAGTTGCAGTATGGATGCAGTGTTAGCAGTGGCAATGCTAGCGGCATAGCAAATGCAGCATTTGAGAGGGAGTTGTAGTACAGATGCAGCAGTGGCAGT
This sequence comes from Pinus taeda, assembly GCA_000404065.3. Taxonomy (NCBI): domain Eukaryota; kingdom Viridiplantae; phylum Streptophyta; class Pinopsida; order Pinales; family Pinaceae; genus Pinus; species Pinus taeda. Next base: position 1,576 of record APFE031067248.1, read on the forward strand.
GCAGTGTCATGGGCAACAGTACAGTAGCAGCAGCAGCACAATGTTGGTGGCAGCAACAGTACGGAAAGGAGGTGCTTCAGAAGCAGAGAAACATGTAGTTGGACATTGTTGCTAAAGCACTTTCCTTGCTAAGAGGGAGTGTTAGTTTTTGGTAGCATCGAATGTGTTCTAGCCATGAAAATTGGTGGAGAGGCTAAGGCACATGAGTTCTAAAGAACCCAAAAACTGTTTGGTGAAATTCCACCCGGATTGTATTTTATTAAAATAATTAATATTTTTAATGGGGTTCCTATGTCTAAACTTAGGAAAATTAAAATATTAATGGGTATTAATCAAAATATGGGTGAGAATGATCTAGAAGACGGATCAAATCATGTTTTAATCTTAGCCGTTGATTAGAGACTTAATCTCGGACGCTGAAGTCTCAACGAGAAAAGTATAAGAATGAGGCTTGGAGTTCATTTAGAAACACACACAGAGACAACAAATTGATCTAGAGTTCAATTTCTGGGGCTAGGAAGTTGAGAAATTCGGCAGGCAGCGTGGTGGATCGCAAGAGCACTTTTGGGTGTTGTTTTTCTTTCGGTTTTGTTTCGATATCCTGGATGAGCAGGAAGCAGAAGTCAGTTGCTTTGAACACCGCTGAGGCCGAATACATAGCTACGAGTATGGCCTCCTATGAAGCTGTCTAGTTGAGGAAGCTCTTCAGTGAGCTGTTTGGACACGTGTTGGATACCACCGTGATCCTCTGCGACAACCAAAGTGGGATCTAATTATCAGAGGATCCCGTATTTCATGATTGCTCCAAGCACATCGATATCAGGTACCACTTTATCCGAGATATGGTACAACAAGGAGCTATAAGGCTCCATCACATTGGGATTGATGAGCAGGTCACCGACATTCTGATGAAGCCCTTGGGAAAGGTCAAATTCTTGATTTTCTGAGACCAACTACGAGTTGTGGAGAGACCCTCTTATGAGGGTCCTGTATGACATGGACATTGAGCTCTAGGAGCTTCGGGGGGCTTGGGATACTTCTTGGAGCGATAAGCAACCATAGGGTGAGTGGTTCAGCCTTCCCCTAGTGGTTTCCTATGTACAAGGTGAGTGGTTCAGCCTTCCCCTGTGATACCCCGTGGCGACATGTAGGCAGGATGAGTGGTTCATCCTTCTCCTGTTGAGACATCCTACCCATGCAGTCTGGGACTCCTGGGAAGTACCTCTCATCTAGCCAATGAGTAGAGAAATGAGGATGGGGACCATAGTACTACCGATGGACACATCATGTACTACCATACTCCCTATGCGAGGATGATATTGATTTGGGATCAATTGGAACTGACTTCAGGTCAGTAAGAGTGGTATGACACGCTCTCTTTATTGGAACTAACTTCGAGTTAGTAAGAGTGGTATGACACACTCTCTTTATTGGAACTAACTTTGGGTCAGTAAGAGTGATATGAGACACTCTCTTTTATATGGGACTGACTTTGGGTCAGTAGAGAATGGTATGATATATTCTCGATCACTTCTTCTTCATAGTTCAATGGAGCAGAGCAATGCATTGATGCCAGAGATAGTACCCACTGACAAATGGATTAGCAGATGGAGTTCTCCCTAGTTGAGAGGGAGTGTTAAAATTAGCAACTAGGGCCAAACTCTATGTAGGTCACCTTATTTATGGCAGCTGATATTTTTCTTCGATTCCTCTCTCAGAGAGGTGTAGGATTGATCTAAAGATCATCCGATCCTGACATGTATTTATGGAGATATGAATTTATTTGTATTCTTGACAATTTGTCAAGGTCAGCTAGATAGCAAAACAGTGATTTTCATCCCCAACTTAACCTCAACGTTGCATATAAAAGGAGGAGATCTTGTGGCATTATTTCATCATCTCATTCCTTCATCCTTCTCTCTTGGGTACGCATTTCTGGAGTTGTCTCTCTCACACGTGTGGAAGGATGAAGTTTGTTTTTTGATTAGGTTTGTGTTGACCGATTTTGACCAAGGCTGCAAGAAGGTATCTTGAACAGCATTGACTAGCGTGGGCTCCTCCTTGACTGCAGATTAGGTGTGGCTGCTTCTCCTTGGCAGGCCGAAGATTTTGGCACGCAAACTGAGGTGATCTGACCTCAGGTTTGACCAGCGTTTACTACCCTAATTGCTGGCTGCAGGTTGACTTCTATTGACCTTCGTTTGACTGAGTTTTCGGACTGTTTTGGGCTGCCTCTTCTTGCTGTTGGAGCCCGAGTTGACTGGGATATTGACCAAGCTGATTGGAGGTCAAATCTGACCTGTTTGACCAGATTTGACTTTGTTGGTTAGGGTTTTGTTGTCGCTGTCATAAAATTACAGAATTGTATATTTGTACTATATATCTCTTTCTGCTGTATTATTGAAGAATATAAGAAGAATTGATCAAGGGTTTCCCCACATTGGGGTTTGTCCCTGACTGGTGCCACATCTTCTGTCCGCTTGTCTTGGCTTGTCTTCTACTATTTATGTTTATGTTCTATCTGCATTTTACTATCATACTGATGTGATTGCTAATCTGGAAATTGATATTGGGCTAATAAGAAATTTGAAGTAAATTTCTCTTAAGCATAGAACATACCAAAAATTAACACATGTTTCCTCAAATGATAGCACAGATAATTCAGTGGGCAGAAGTAAGGGTTATGAGGTTTGTTTGAAGACTTAGTTAGGGCTCACTTGTAGTTGTTATAGAGACCCTAAAAGGAGGGTCGAAACTTCAGTGAAAGGTGAACAGGCCGTGGAGTTTAGGGCAGCTGGTTAGGCGTCCTAAAAGGTATGTATTTACTTCTTTTGTGTTGATCAATGATAAGTGTTGAAGGTCCAATTTGGACAAACTTGTATGGCAGCTCGTGTACAGTTTGGAGGGTTGGTTAGAAGAGCCCTTAATACAATCTCCTATGAATGACAAAGATGTATGACAGTATTCTCATGACAAAGATATATGGCAGTTTTCTTATAACAGTGATGTATGATAGTGCCCTTATGACAATGATGTATGGCAGTGGCCTTACGACAGTGATGTATGACAATACCCTTATGACAGTGATGTATGTCAGTGTCCTTATGACAGTGTTATAATGTATGTCAGTAATACTTATGATTGAGATGTCAGAAATACTTGACAGAGATATGTGCTACTTGTGACAGTGATATGGATGCAGCCTTGTGGCTTCATCTGTTGATCACTAGGAGACCTATCAGAGGCTTTGTGGAGGGTCTGTGATTGTCTCTTTGATGTATTTGTCTGTTATCATCTTATGAGGAACTTGTATGATCCAGAGTTGGCCCTAAGAGGCCTAATGTCAATGACGTTGAAAGACTTGTGTCTCATTATAATTGTACATTGTATCTCAGCTGAACATTTGATGAATATTTAAAGAAGAATTGATTTTTGGGTTTTCCCCTTTGTGGGTTTTTGCCCTAGTCTCTGACCTAAATCCTTGTCTCCATTGTGTATGTTTTTCTTGTAATGTTCCTTACTGTTCTGCTGCATTATTAATGTTAATGTTCTCTCTATATAATGGCTTATGATGATATAGTGTGAATGTAATGTGAAAATTAAAAAAAAAAATGCAATTATCTTCAGCGGAGAACAATCTAGCCCTAAAATTAACAAATGGTATGCCTAACAAATGTGCTTTCACACGGAAGTAGGTGCTCTTGAATTGAGTATTGCAAAAGTTGCATTTCCAAAGAACATTGCCTCCTCCCTTTAACTTGTCGACCGACCCTTGATCTCTTGTAACATACTTCCACAAGGGATATTTATTTTCTTGAGCTTGTTGTCTTGCTAAATTGATGTTTCTCTCAACATTTGAAGCTGTTGTTGCAACCCGACTTCCAACAGATAAAACACTGGCAGACCCTGATGAAATTGAAAGAAAGGGACATTACCATTGGGGCTAAGTTGCAGGAAACGTGGGTGTAGGGTCCGTTTCCGTATGGAAACGAAACCGAAACGCGTTTCCGCGTACTGTACGGCGTGGAAACGCGTTTCCGTCCGTACGGGCGCGTTTCCACACGTTTCCAGGCGTTTCCATGGACGGAAATGCGTTTCCACGCCGTACGGGCCCCGTTTCCCACAAAATAACACTTGTTTTTTATTTTTATTTTTTTTTCTAATTAATTTTTATTTTTTTTTAGGGTTTCTAATCACTTCTAGAAACCATTTCTAAAGTTATAAAATAGCAGTGCCTCTCATTCTCTCATCATTATGATTGCACATATATATATTAATAATTTTTAAATGTTTTTAATATACATATATATATATATTATTATATATATTCGCGTTTCCCCGTTTCCAAAATTTGGGGAGGTCGCGTTTCGTTTCGCTTCCGCGTTTCGTTTCGCTTCCCCGTTTCCCCGTTTCGTGCAACTTAGCATTGGGGATATTCTTCCCCTTTTTTGCCCCTTCCCTGCTGCCCTTGATTGACCTGTGACTGTTGTTAAAATAAATAAAAAATGTAACCAAAATGGGCAGGAAGACAGCTGTAGCAAAACTAGAAAAAAAAAAATGGAAGGGAAATCCACATACCTGTAGCTTTAATCACCTCCAAAACACACGTATCTCCTTTGTTGGTCGCTCACGCAGTCCCACAACTCCCAAACCACAATTGCAATGAGCAAAAGTGGCCCAATTCCAGTTTTTATCAAGCCCACAGGTCACTTTTTGGTGGACACATGTCTGAAAATCACGATTCTTCGTGTGCGCGAATTGGACTCCAGTAGAGCATGAAGCCTGATTTTGTGACACGCTCCAGATTTGAATCAGACGTGTCCCTTGAGAATTGTGTCTGATGCAATGGATTCGTGACACAAGGGGGGAAGCGAATCTGGTGACTTAGTTGTAAAGGTAACCAGCAGTCCTTAGAACCAGACAAGGAAATTAGCTTTGAAGTCCAACTCTGGATGTTTTTACAGTACGCATTGCTTTCTGACAGGCTGTCATATCATGACTTGAATGTCCAATAATATTCCATATGCTTTGGATTAGAAAAGACCTAAAATGCTTTACACATTAATTTTTTACAGTCTTAAATATGGATGTAGCCACAAATACAAATAACCATTGCAATGATTTCTTTCTTTCTCTTGATCTGACTAGTTTACCTTTAGCAACTGAAGTTCAACTTCATATGCCTTTTATGTACAGAATCTTTGCTCAAAGGAATGTGATCTAGCAACAATAAGCAAGGAAATCGGGCTTGTATTAATGTGTTGACCCAGGTTCAAACCCCCTGAGTGGGTACAGATGAGGCCAGTTGCAAGTCCTGGGTGACTTTGATGGCTGAGATACACTCCTCATAGCATGGCAGGTTAGCCAAAGAGACTCTATAAGATATATTTCTCAAAAAACAAGTACAAAATATTTACTGTAAAGCTAAAACAGAGTCATAATAACATACTTGCATAAAGATGACATCGTAGCTTTAGATAGAGCTCCTTTTGCCGATGCTCCTTGCTTTCTTCCAGTTGTTCCTAAAACTACTTCATGTAAACCCAAAGCATTCCAGCAAATAGAATACCTGGCACAAACAAGAGTCACAAAATAAAGTAAGATTAAAAGGAATAAGACTCATTAACACTTTCTCTTTCCACCCATTTTACTTCTCTATTAACAGTTTTCCCCATCCATTTTCATTTTAATAAATACAGAAAAAATCAATTAAAGGAGAAAGATGAGTCAGTAGTGCCTTGCAATATACATCAGAATCCTTTGGTCAATCAATTATGTTAGCATGAAAAATAATGCAGACACACGAAAAGGTCGTAAATCTCATTTCAGTGATATCAACTATGCAAGAAGTGACAAAACTAGGCACACATGGAGAACCATTTTGTGTTGTTTTCTTCTTTTAACAATAAGAGCAAATCATTCCGTTTAGGATTCTTGCACTATTACTACCTGCATTTTACATCTTGTCACTATCAGCTGCTTCAATACCAAGCTAAACCAAACTAAATCATATGAATGATAATTAGGAGAATGATTCTCTTCCTCACATATATTGATGATGTTAATCATGAATCTTGGATGTCTAAAAGGTCTTTAGCATAGTGCGAGTGAGGAAAGCTACCATGTAACAGGCACCAGCAACTTTCCTTTTGATGAATTCAAACCCACAAAATTGAGAAATCAACCACCAGAATCCTTTAACGTGTGCAGAACCAATTTATGCAGGACTTTTGTTTTTATGGAAATGAAAATGTAGAGTTGATGATGATGACTTGATAGTGACTCTTCCAATCTTAATGTAGAAGAAATCACAGGTTTGAAGGCTGAATCAGCACACCAGGTTCCTGCTATACTAGATATTTTCAGTTCAGATATAGATTCACTAGAGATCGGTGCCAAGGTTGACATGTCAACTCTTCTTACATATGCTGACTGAGGTGGTCAACATGAGAGCTTAGCCCACTGATGTCCTATTTAATGTAGTTCTGTTGTCTAACATTGTAATATAAAAAACATTTATGGGAAAAACAATGGATACATTGACATGTACCTGAAAGCGACTATGTTGACAGGAATACTTTGAAACTTGAACATGAATAGACATGAAGCTTGTCAGCAGTAAGTACCAACCAAAAAAAAATAAACAAGCAGCAAAGCTGTTGGGGGGTTGAACTTTGTAGTTTGGTGTATCCAAAAATGAGTTAGTGAAAAACAAAAACAAAAAATGAAGTATAGATAAGATAAGATAATTTTAATAATGTTCAATAAATGATCACAAAAGTAGGTAAACGGGACTGAAGAGCACAATCAATATGAATACCATGTGGGAGTGCCAAAAAATAATACAAGAAACTGACATTTATGTATAAAACTTTGACAAAGGTTTTGTCTAAGATTTGAAAGGGGGACAACCCAACCCAAGAACTTGTGAAGAGAGAGAGAGATAGAGAGAGAAAGAGGGGGTCAAACAATGGGCCCAATGATGTCAAGGTCTCGTAAGTCTAATGGCCGAGGGTGAGGGTGGTGGACTAGGCATTGATTCGTTGTCTGAGTCTATTGGAACCATCAACGAGCCTCACTGCCTACTCCCGACATCCAAGGTCGAAAGAATGAAACTTTGAACACGTCTCTTGGTGCTCCTCTAGATTTAGGAGGTAGTCTGATGGGTAGGGCATGCTCTACTCTGGATCTATCTAGAGTTGATCTCTCTAATGCTCCAAGAACGTGTGACCTGATGGACATTCTAACACTTTGAACCAGTCTCAATAATATTGGGTGGTCTCTCAAAGGGGGAGGCTGAGGAGAAACTCGGGGTCTCACCATCTTGCGATTTGGTGCACTCTAGAACTTTGTCTATCATTTGTTGCTCTAATTTGATGGATCAATAGGAAAATATGAGTTAATTGGTCTGGTCATCCTGGGATAGGGCATGGTGTGCAGGAGTTGAGATCTATGGCTGAAAATCTCCCTGATGAAGAGGGTTAAGGATCTTTGATCCTGGTAACCAAGGAAAGTAGAGAGGAAGACTCCCAAGTCCCTATAGATGCAATTTTAGTGTCCTCTGATCTCATAGTATAGGGGAAACAAAAAAATGAGGTGCATATTTGTCTCTGGCTACTAAAGGTGGCATATATGAATATCCTATCAAATCATGGTATATGGTGATATGTCCCTATCCAAGATTGATGGGAGCCGAACCAAAGTTTCCCTCAAGGGATCTTGAGTGAGATCATCCAATGTTTGTGTGTATATGGGGGAGAACGATCATGCCATCGCATAACTCCAAAATGCGCTCTAGATAGAAGGACATCTTCAAGACAGGGAAGAATACCATCAGCCAATATAATGGGTAGACAATCAACAACAACAAAATAACAACAGTTGTCAGACTAGAAAGAATGTAAATTTATTACAGGTTGTCTGGCAAAAGCAGCTTCCAGTTCCAATAGATGTAAAAAATATTGATCAAATAACGCAAACAAATGTATGAGAAGTTACCGAATTGTGTGAACTATAAAATTTTCAAAATAAAAAGACAACGAGATAAGTTGTATAAAAAGTTGTAACAATTAGTAAAAACACATATTGCAGGTTTTAACCTTGTCCAATTGATTGTTGCAAACATATTCTTAATAAAACAAAAAAGGCGTTATGGAAAACAAACACACTAACACAGAGATTTTGTTGATTTTTCATGATTTCCTACACTGATAATTACTTCCAATGATTACTTCATTAATTTCTCTTACGTCACATTCATCAAGCAATTACACATAGAAAACCTCAACAGTACAAACAATAAAGACAAAAGGATCATAAAGAGACACAAATATTTATCTTGGGAAAACCCTCTTCTAGGGAAAATCCCAGCAACCTTTTCTTAGAAAAATTTGTCCAACTCAACAAGACATATAATTTGATCTTCCAACCAAAAACAAAGTCAAACTGACCACAAGCATACCCAAGTCAAACCTGGTCAACCAAAGCTAAATTCGACCTCTTGAAAAACTGAGAAATTTCGGCCTCCTGAAATTCCGGCCTCTTATACCTTCCTCAGAATTCAGATTGTTGCCTAGAAAAACGATAGAGCATTCCCACATGTGCGAAGTCAAAAACAGTCAAACTTGAGCTTCTTTCTGCCTCAGATCATGTCTCAGATTCGTCCTTCTTCATGCCTCCGATGATATCATGTGATCTGAAATTATGCCAAGAGGAGGAGGTCAAATGGCCCTTAAACAGTGATCTTAATGAGCCTGAATAGGTGTGTCTTTTGGGGTTGGCTGACTTGTCCTTTTGGGGGCGAAAATTCAAATTTTTAATTTCTTTCTTTTCGGCAAACTTGAATACCGACCGAAGCTACAATAAAATCAACACTCCCTCTTAGCTAGGGAGGTATTCATAACGACTTTCCAAGCTGTTCTCTCATTGAATAAAAATTTCTCTATCCCAAGAAAAGGTTGAATGAGCTCAGTTATGTTGATAAATCCACCCACTACATGTGGAAAGCATCCTACATCAGCATCATGCAAAGGAATCTACTCACCCACTAGATATATCCCCTTTGAAAATGGATCTAGTCAGCCACTAGCCAAAGGCCTTCTAGGGTCCCGCTGGCCAAAAACCTTTTGGCCTTCTCGGGTCAAGATTAGTCCTTCTTTCACCAATCCACGAAGTCGTCACTTGGAATTAGGCACCTCCTAAAACATGGTGAAACCTTGGGCCCATTTACCATTCCCACATGTCATCACACACTATTGAATTGCAAATCACTTACCCAATGCTAAAGATACTCACCCAACCCACCTAGGGAGCACTCTGGGCCTTGACACTCTTTAGGCCATTCTCCCTAGGCACATTACATGGCCCCTGGTCAATACCTTGACCTGTCAATATCTTGATCTAGGAAGGATGTTTGTGAGTAGATGCTACAACATCAACACTTCCTCTCACTGAGGGAAGCATTCTCAACTAATCCAAGCTTGTCCCTGAAGTATACAAGCTTCACCTTTGGACAAAGGCTTTGTCATAATTTCAGCATACTGCTCATCTATAGAAAAATGCATTGGAACCTCACTACTTCCTTCTGTACCATATCCTAGATATTGTGGTACTCAATGTGCTTTGGCCTATCATCACGGTCGTCTCCTGCACCAGATCAAACAATCCTGCAAGCACCTTACACTTGCTTCACAACTCTCCAAACTGATAATTTTTCCACTGCTCTATGCCATATAAATTACTTTAGCCCAATTCAATTTTTCAATTAGCAATCTTTTCAACAATAATCAATTCTTCCAGTAAACAATAGTAATTGAAGATAGAACAATAAATGCAATGACAATAGGAGACAATCAGCACATCAACAAGAGACACTTATTTGGTCAAAGACCAAGGAAAAACCCCACAAGAGGGAAAACCCTTTGAAATTCTTCTTCTTTTAGATTACCTTCAAATGTTCAGCAGAGTACAATGAACCCAAATCCCCAAATAATAATCCAAGCCAAAGTTTGACATATCCAAAAGTATATCCAACCAAAATCCAAAATATGAGCCAATAGTCAAATCTGGTCAAAGTCAACGCTAGTCAAAGTCAACGGCAACAGCAACAGCAAATGGTCAGCGGTCAATAGTCTACCAAATGAACTTGGTCAATAGTCAAAATATGTGGTCTAATCAGTTAGTCAAAGTGCTCCAAAAAAATTCCCAAAATTCAGCTCCAATCTTGGTCAAGTCAAAGTCAAAGGTTGCAGGAACCCTAGTTGCAGATATGAAGTCAACCATAGTCAACATGCCCAGAAAATATCGGTTTATGTGCCCAAAAATTTGGCCCTCCAAAACAGCCCAAGAACCCAAGTCAAAATGTGTCAAAACATGCCAAATCTCCAAAAGTCAACCCAAGTCAAAGCATTGGCCAAAATCAAAATTTGGCCTCCTTGTAATTTCTCCTTCCTCTTGCTCGCACGTGTGAATAGAAGACTTGCAATTTTCAGAAGTATTGAACCAAATGAAGAAGAGATGCTTGTGTGATGTGATGTCCAAAATGAGCTTGAGGTGACCTTTATTTATAGACGTTGGACAAGAGCTTAATTTGCCTCTAGGCCGACCTAATCAAATGTCATATTATGGACTTCACTTCAAAAATATACTTTCCCTTGTCTGAATCCAAACCTTCAAAGGTCAAATTTGGTCCTCTCAAAAAGAGGAATCTAATCCAATGATTGGAATTGGTCACTGAGCTGCCAAATTAACACTCCCTCTTAGCTAGGGAGAAATTCCAACTGCATCATGTTATCATTGCAAGTATCCTATCATCAAATCATGTCCCATCTCTACTCAACTCTTTCTGTTGAAACAATCTCGAATCTAAAGAAGAATCATCGGGGAGAAACAGCTACCACCCTCTCGGGACAATGAGGAAGGTCTTATGGGACACTCTCACCTCTTGTGTATGACAATGGGGAAGGTCTTATGAGACATTCTCACCCCAAGTCATCTCATAGGGGAGCATACAGCTTCCACCCTGTATCAAGCAATAGGCGAGATACAACTTACCAAGCAAGGATCACAACCATCTCATTGTGCAATCAGTGGGCGAGATACCACTTGCTATATAAGGGGTAAGATCACATCCATCCTATTGCCTACCGATCTTCCAAGCAATGACCCTCAAGAGTCATGTGGTAGAACACCTGCATCATAGTCTGAGCTTGGGTGAGATACTCGACTTACCAAAAGTAAGGATCACACACACCCAATCCTCCTCAATCCGTTGGCCAGATGGGGAGGGACAATCTCAACAAGCCCGGCTTGTGGGTATGATGCCAACCTGGGTATACTCTGATAGACCAAGATAGGGGGAGATACCCGACTTTTCAAAACAGACAAGGATCACACACACCCTATGGGTGACAAATAGGAGAAATATCCTATTGTCCAGATATTCCTCAACCCCAAGAGCCCTCAATGCTCCATCCCCGCCTTAGGAGATCAACCAATGGGGGAAGAGCTATGCTCAGTGTTCTCGATTAGCGAAGCCCGTCATTCGGAGGGGTCACATCTATTAGTCCAAGCTTCTCTCTGAAGACCAAGAACATCCCTTTCGGCAAAGCTTTGGTGAGAATATTTGCAATCTGCTCATCTGTCGATATGTGATGGAGTCTAACGGCTCCTCTCTGCACCATGTCTCGAATGTAATTATATCTGATCTCTATGTGCTTGGACTTCTCATGAAATACGAGATTCTCTACCAATCGAATTCCACTCTTGTTGTCACAATATATCACTGTAGTGTCCAGAACCTGCTCAAACAGCTCTCCAAAGAGCTTCCTCAACCAAAATGCTTCGCAACTAGCCATGCTAGCGACAATATACTCTGCCTCAGCAATACTCAAGGCTACGGACTTTTGTTTCATGCTCATCCAAGCTATCATGGCAAACCCAAGGCTAAAACAACACCCAGAAGTGCTCTTCCTGTCAATAATGTTTCTTGCCCAGTCAGCGTCGGTATATCCATGAAGTCTCATGTCTCCGACAGGATATCTCAAACCAAGGGTGGTTATCCCATGCAAGTATCTCAAAATGTGTTTAGCAACAACCCAATGTGCATGGAGAGGCTCGATCATCAATTGACACAACGTATTCACTACATAGCATATGTCCGGACAAGTGTTCATTAAGAACATCAAAGCCCCATTCAATTGTCTATACTCAGATGGATTTGCCAAATCTGGTCCTACAGCTTCTCCACGTGGCTTCTTGAAATTCATTTCCATCGGTGTGGGCAGGGACTTGCATTCTGTCATTCCAAATCTCTCCAACAATTTCACAATTTATTTTCCCTGTGAAAGGAAAATTTCACAAGGCCTTGTCCACACCTCAAGGCCTAAGAAGTAGTGCATGAGTCTAAGGTCTTTCATTTTGAATTCAAAGGCTAGCTCACTCTTACACTCGATCATCACGGGCTCATTACCAGTCAAAAATAGATCATCAACATATAAAACTAAAATCAATGGCATACCTTCAACCACCTTGAAGTAGAGGTTAGGATCGGCTCTGCTTCTTGTGAATACAAGCTTCACCAGGTAGCTCTCTATGCGAGCGTACCATGCTCTAGGGGCTTGCTTCAAGCCATACAATGTCTTCTTTAAAATGCAAACGTGTGTCTTTCAGTCCTCTACTTCAAATCCTTGTGGTTGCTCAACATAAACTTCTTCCTATAACATGCCATGGAGGAATGTTGTCTTCACATCCATATAATGAAGGGTCCAACCTTTACTTGCGGCAAGGGCAACTATCAAACGAATGGTGGTGTATGTGAAAATTCCTCAACAGGAACCCCTACTGCAGCAACTGATGATATTACTCCTATTTGTTAATTACTAAAACAAATTACTTGTAGTTTCCTACAGCGAATATCATAATACATACACTGCAGCCTTCACTTAATTAAATATTATGCAGAAACAAGAGACTGAGCAAGAAAGAAAATACAATATAATTGACACTGTTATTTTTGGACAAATGTCCCCGAAAAAACCCATTGCTGGAAAACCGGTGCAGCAGATCTGAGGGTTTATTATTATTAAGCAATAGCAAATTCTAAATACATCTCTGAATACCTCTCGGGTTATTCAGTTACAGAGAGAAATATTGGCAGAAATATTTGTGAGATTACCTCACACAATCATTGAGAAAATACCGGTTGATCTGGATACTGAATGAAGTACCTCTGGCAGGCCCTACGCTACCTCTGCGCAGTCCCTGCGTCAACCTCTCTAGGAACTGCGTCACCTAGTCTACTGATCGATTTGTTGCCCAGAGTCTTTGCTTTCATCCTCCAGGTCTCATACCCGGGCTCCCGACTTCTGAAACTGACTCTCCCTAGCAAACTATCGGACTCTCTCTCACCCTCTGAGTTGCCTCTACGTGGCCCTTCGTGGCCCTGCATTAGCCTCTGCGTTTGGGCTACTAGATCACTCTGCCTCTCTTTGTTGATGATTCTCCGACTGAGAAAATCTCTCTCTCTCCGTATGTTATCCCTGCCCCTCAACTGCAAGAAATATCCTTGATCAAAACTTTCTCTTGAGAACTTCTCACTCTAGAAATTCAATCTCTTGATCTCTCAATGTGTTTTTCCAAGTGACCCTCAAGCCTCCTCAAATAATCTTCTCGTTGACATTCAATGGCCCAAATTAGAAGCTAATCAATGGTTAAGATCGTTTATGCTTGATCCTCGTCTTCTTCTAGAAGTTACACCCACAATTAAATTAATACCCATTAATATTTTTAGTTTCCTAAGTTTATACTTAGGGACCCATTAAATAATTAATAAAATTGTATCTGAGTGGAATTTCCCAAAACGCTTTATGGGTTCTTTGGAATACATGTGCCCAAGCCTCCCTACAAAATTTGAAGTCTAGAGCACATCCGATGCTACCCCAAATCAACACTCCCTCTTTGCAAGGAAAGTGCTCTAGAAATATATTTTGCTGCATACTACTCTGACTCGAAAGCATCGCCATCTGCATTGTTGATGCCTGCCATGTTGTCCACCAAATACTGTGTTGCTGTTGCAACTTTACTGCTATTGACACTGCCACTATCAACTCTACATTTGTACTACAGCGCCCTCTCAAGTGTTGCACTTGTGTTGTTGCTAGCACTGCCACTGCACTACAAGTTGTTGCTGCTACTCCATCAGCAATGGAAAAACATCCAAAATTACTGAACTAACTGTGTTCAATATGCTACCACGTGAATGTTGGAGCCTGTTTGTTGCTAGTCTCTGCACTAACCATATGAATATATTGCACTATTGCTGACCTTTGCTCTGTGCCATCTGCACTGCTATCAACTCTGCTCTATGCTGCTCAGACTCCAGCGCTTCTAGCCACTGCAACTATCTCGTCAACACTCCTCGACACCATCTGACACTAGTCCATCCTACTACTACTGATCTGGTCTCCCGTAGCAAGGTAATGATCCTAGATGTGGACTCCTCAAGGATCCTGCCCATCTGTAGCTCTTTCGAACTACAACTCCAAATCAGCCCACCTCCCTCCTGGAGGTATCGACTGTCATGGCGAACTCCTCTTCTTCGATCTTCGCGGGTACAGCCTTTGGATCGTGCTTCTCATCCTTGTCCTTCTTCTTGAGAGGACACTAAGTAGCATAGTGAACCATCTCACCACACCTGAAACACTTGATCTTCGAGACGTCTTTCTTACGTCTCCGCTACTCCTGTTGTCCCTTCGATGCAAGGGTTACATTATCCTCCTCCTCCTTGGGCTTCGACCCACTGTTGCTATTGCTTCCATCAAGTTCGACCTTGACTAAGTCTCTCCTCAGCTCTTCTTATTTTAGAGTTGCCCACATCTCATCCCAATTCGGCAATGTTGCTCTGCCCAAGATACTCTGGACAAAGACTTGCCAGTCATCTAAGACAGAATTGAGGGCTAGTCTAACCAACTTTGAATCCTGAGGTGTACTCCCCACAGCAGACAATTCATGACAGGTTTCCTTCAGTGTCGTGAGGAATGGATCCACACGCTCCCCGTTCTGCATCTGAGCAGATCTCAGTTTCTACTCTAAGTACATCTTCCGTTGCTCGGAAGATCCCTAATATAACGTGGCCAAGGCATCCCACATCTCCTTAGTAGTCCCTCTACTAGCAACGTGACACACCACATGATCCTTGACTCCATCCAGGATCATCCTCTTGGCCTTCGCCATCTCTGCCTTGTACTTTTTCAGTATTCAGCCACCACGCTATTGACATATGTCTTAAGGGCATGCTCATCTAGAACGAATGACATTCTAGCCTTCCAGATGACATAGTTGGATGCTCCGTCCAACCTGTCCTAATCCCTCAAGCCATTGGTTTCCATCTCTGCCAAAAATAGAAAGTCGGATGACCACCTCTCTCCTTTGTGCAGCTGCTAGGCAAGATTACGCACTCCTTGTTGGAGCTAGTAAAACTGTTGTCCCTTGCTATTGCTCAGCCCTAGAGAATTTGAATTCCTTGGCTAGGAATTCTCTGAGGAAGAAATTCCCTTAGTCGTGCTTCTTCTCTTTCTTCTGACGATCTTCTACCCAGCAAACTGCCTGCAGAAAAATCTGCGTCCCACCCGCTCTCCTCACGTGGAGGCTTCAGCGCTGCTCCCTCTGCCCCAGCAATAATTCGAACTGGAAGACCTTCTCTCCATCGACTCACTCGGAGAGAGACTGCCTCAAAAATCTGCCCTCCCAGCTTGGATTGCACAAACCCTCTCGGGTTTCGAACTGCTGCCTCCTATAGCTTTTTCTAACTCCCTCTTCTGCTTAGCGCTGGATCTACAGGCTCTGCTCTTCTTGCTTCACTTGCAGCTCCGATACCATGTGAAAATTCCTCAACAAGAACCCCTACTACAACAATTGATGATATTACTCCTATTTGTTAATTACTGAAATAAATTATTGCAACAATTGATGATATTACTCCTATTTGTTAATTACTAAAATAAATTACTTGCAGTTTCCTATGGCAAATATCGTAATACATATATTGCGGCCTTCACTTAATTAAATATTATGCGAAAACAAAAAATTGAGCAAGAATGAAAATACAACACAATTGACACCGTTATTTCTGGACAAATGTCCCCGAGAAAACCGATGCAGCAGATCTGAGGGTTTATTATTATTAAGCAGTAACAAATTATGAATACATCTCTGAATACCTCTCAAGTTATTCAGTTACAGAGAGAGAAATACTAGCAAAATCCAGGCTGATCCGGATACTAAATGAAGTGCATCTGGCAAGCCCTACGCTGCCTCTATGCAGTCCTCACGCAGTCCCTGCATCAACCTCTCTAGGCACTGTGTCACCTAGTGTGTTGATCGATTTGCTACCCGGACTCTCTTCTCTCAACGTCTCAGTCTCACGCCCTGGCTCCTGGCTTCTGACACTGGCTCTCCCCAGCAAAATCTCAGACTCTCTCTCACCCTCCGTGCTGCTTCTACGTGGCCCTGTGTCAGCCTTTGCGTCTAGGCTACTGGACCACTCTCTGCCTCTCTCTGCTGATGATTCTCTGGCTGAGAAAATCTCTCTCCGAATGCTATCCCTGCCCATCAATTGCAAGAAATCTCCTCAATCAAAACTTCCTCCTAAGAACTTCTCACTTCAGAAATTCGATCCCTTGCTCTCAATGTGTCTTTCCAAGTGACCCTCAAGCCTCCTTAAATAATCTTCCCATTGACATTCAACGTCCCAGATTAGAAGTTAATCAATGGCTAAGATCATTCCTGCTTGATCCTCGTCTTCTTCTAGAAGTTACACCCACAATTAGATTAATACCCATTAATATTTTTAATTTCCTAAGTTTAGACTTAGGTACCCATTAAAAATATTAATTATTTTAATAAAATTGTCTCTGCCTGGAATTTCCCAAAACGCTTTCTGGGTTCTTTGGAATACATGTGCCCAAGCCTCCCTGCAAAATTTGAGGCCTAGAACACATCCGATGCTACCCCAAATCAACAATGTATAGGACCACAGGAGCAAATATATCATTGTAATCTTCTCTCTCTTTTTGGGAGAATCCTCTTGCCACGAACCTTGCCTTATATTTCTCAATACTTGCATCGGTTCCATGCTTGATCTTGAATAGCCATTTTGAAGTTACAACAATTTTCCCCTTCGGTCTCGACACAACATCCCATACATCATTCTTCATAACCGATTTGTATTCTTCGACCATAGCATCTTTCCAAACTTGTTCTTTCATGGCTTCTTCAAAGCCAGAAGGCTCATCTTGAATCATATTGCTCATCGCTACAACATATCCCTGGTACCTGCATGGCTTCTTACTTTCTCCGAAAGTCCCTCTGACAAGAATGTGTCTCTCAGCATCCTATAATGTATCACGAACCCAAAGTGATCTCTTCCTGACAGGGGGATCACATGAAGGAGGACCCATGGGGTCCATGGGCTCCACAGAATCATCAAAAATGTAATTCTCGGATTCAAGCATGGAAGGACTTTCTAGAATATCTGTATCATCACTTTCCTTCTCAAGAGGAGGCAAAGGAAGGTCCCTTGCTTTTCCAAGGGCAACATCTTCATCGAACGTCAAATCCCTGCCAATTTTAACCTTTCTTTAACCAGGAATATATATTCTAAATGCTTTGGAATCTTCACAATACCCAACAAACGTACCTTCAAGTGGCTTTCAACTTGTTTCTTTTGTCTTTTGGCACATGGAAAAATATGGGGCAGTGAAATATACAAAGGTGACTAATGTCAGGATTGACACCTGTGAATACTTCTTCGAGACTCTTGTTGTCCAATGCTTGATGAGGCACCCTGTTTTGAACATATATTGTTGTATTTGTTGCTTCTCCCCAAAGCAACTTCAACATCTTTTGATCATGGAGCATGGCTCTGGCAACTTCCACAATAGACCGGTTCTTTCTCTCAGCCACTCCAGTTTGTTCGCGATTATAAGGCACAATCATTTACTTCTTGATACCTTCCTTCTTGCAAAAATCTATGAATTCATTTGAAATGTACTCTCCACCATTGTCAAACTTGAAGATCTTAATTTCTTCCCTGTTTGATTTTCAACCAAAGCCTTGAAGTCCTTGAACAAATCAACAGCATCATCCTTGTGCTTCAAGTAATATATCCATGTCTTCCTTGAGAAATCATCAATGAAGGTTATGTAATAGAGATGGCCACCAAGTCAATGTACTCGCATCAGACCACATACGTCAGAATGAATGAGTTGGAGGATGTCATTAGACTTGTTCTTGCTAGAGGGTAATGGTCCCCTTGTCTTCTTTCCATTGGCAGATCTTGGACATACTCCATCATTATGGGCTTGAACATCAGGAATCCCAGAGACCAACTTCTTCAATTTCAGAAGAGCTTCATAATGTAGATGGGCCAATCTACGATGCCACGGCTCGCTTTGATGATTAGGATCATGGACCATTCCTAGAAGGGGTCTTCCAGTGACTATATAGTCCTTCAAATCTAGATCCCGATGTGAAAGCATCTCTCATAGGGGATCCCACCGGCCAAGTAAGTATTTTTCCTTTGATGAAGGCAACTCTCATCCCTTTGTCCTTCAAAGCAATGTTGTGAACATCGGCATCGAGATAAAATCGACAAGGGTACGGAAAACCAAAAAAATGTAAAATCGGGAAACTATTGGTAAAAATCTGCAAACATCGGCAAAATCAATATACCACCAAAATATCAATAAAAATCGGCAAACATCGACTAGGCCAAAAATTCGTGATTTCAAGATGTTATCAAGATGTTCACAACACTGCTCCAAAGCAGATATAGATACCAAATTCTTCTCCAACGCCAGCACATACATCACATCATGAAGCAAAATAGATTCCCCAAGGTTCAAGTGAAATTTAACAAAACCAAAGCCCTTAACGGGATGAAAAGAGTTGTCTCCAAGAATAATCTTTCAATTTGACTCCCTCTCTACCAAATTAGAGAGAACCTCCTTATACCCAAAGAAATCATGAGAGGTCCCACAATAAACCAACCAACTATCCCAAGTATCGAGGGGAGAGGAACTAGAGAGTACAGAAATAAGGATATATTCAGATTGACCAGTAGCAGCATTACTTTCATAAATGGAATTCCTTCACTTCTTTTGAGGACGGTGGTCTTCATTGCGGTCATTTGGAGCATCCTTTATTCTTCTTTCATCTCTTCCATTACGATCATTCCTTCAATCATCTCCTCTTCTTCAATTGTTAAACCTGCTATTGTTGCCTTTAGTGTTGTACTATGAAGCAGTGTTCTTCTCAGGGTAGTCTCGAGCATAGTGACCTTTCTTGTGACAACTGTAGCATTCAATGTGTGATGATTCCCTATCTCTTCCATTCCTTCTATTAGAATTTCAAGGAGGCTTCCTTGTGTTGAGAAATCTAAAGGGCAACGATTAGAATGATTTCTCTTTCTTTCATAACCGCTTGTGATGTCTTTTTACTTATCTTATTAACTTCACTTATTATTATTATGTGTGTGTGTGTCACCAAACAGCTCCCAAAAACAAGAAGAACAAGAACAAAGAATATAGGCTGCAAGCCAGGGCCAAAACCTCTCCACTTGAGAGGAAAACCCACAAATCTCTTTTCTTCCTTATAGATTCTTCAATTGACGAATTCCAAGACCTTTAGACCAAGACCAATACCCTCCAAGACCAGTCGAACCTTTCTGGATGATGTGCTTTTCTTGTCCACGTCAAACCCAATCAAATCTCTTTCAGTGGCACAAGTTCGACCTCCAGCTGCAAAATTTCAGCCTCCACTTCAAACCTGAAATTTTCAACCCTCTTGCAGTTGTTGTTGCCACATGTGTGAGCTTTTTTCATCCTCCCAAGATTTCCTTAGACCTTCGCTTGGCTTTCTCTAACTTTTGGAGCTTGAGGATGGCTTCGTGTGACCTGCGCTTGAACTTCTTACCTTCTCTTCTTCAAGATTGAACTTGTAGAGGAAAACCCTAGATCTACTGTAGGAACCCTAACCTTCCTTCACACGTGTGAGAGAGAAATAGCCAAAAACCAAGCCTTCCTCGTCCTCTTCCTTCTTCGCTACCTTCTTCCTCTTCTTTCTTCGCTTGAATGAGTGAGAGATGAATGTGCTCCAAGGAGGTCGAGTTTCCTCCTTTATATAGGCTTCTCAAAGGTGGACATGGCTCCTCAAATTAGGTCGATCTGCCAACTGCCAGGCTGACTTGATCTTGGAGGGTATTTTGAGACTTTTAAGGACAAAAATAATTTTCTTTACAAGTTACAATGTGCCTAAAGGGGTCTTCAACTTATGACAATGACTCTTTTGACTTCTTGACCTAGGACAAACCCTAGAAGCACGCAATGGGTTCTTGACCTATAAAATAAAAGACCTTGAGCATAAAACCCATGCTCCAAAAATAATAATAATAATTTTCTTTCATTTTACAATTTACAAGAATCAAAAGTACATTTCATATTTATGAAAACCGAACCTAGTTACACATTTTTCAACACTCCCTTTTAACTAGGGAGGTATTCATAAATGGTACATGGACATTCTCAATCTGAAGAGATCTCATAAGAAGAGTAGTATTGGTAACCCATCTGTTTAGCATCATAACAACCAGCGTTGTCATATAGCAAGGCCTTGACTAATAGCTCTAACTCTCCACAAGATCAAAGCACAATGCTGGTGAGACCAATGATTTATAGACACCATCATCATTGTCTCTCAAGGTACATACCCCACCCGCGTGTTCACTGAGTATGACCTTCCTTGGACTATTCTTAACTTGGATAGCAGTCCTCAAAGAATATTGGTCCACGACTACTCTTATCTTGGATTCCCTACCTCATCTCAAAGAGTATGGGATGCCAGATGCTTACCGAATCCTCCATTCTGTCTTCCCAACTGAAGATAAGAATGATGTGCCTATCTCTCCCTCTCAACTAGGGAGGATACATCAACCAAACCAAGCTTGTTTCTCATATACACAAGCTTCTTATTAGGAAGATATTTTGTCAATATGTCAGCGACCTACTCGTCAGTGGAGATACATTGTAGTTGCGACACACCACCTTGTACTAGCTTCCAAATGTAGTGATACTTGTTGTTGATATGCTTCACCTTTCCATGAAACACTAAGTCTTCAGACAATCGAATACAGCTAGTGTTATCACAATTTATCATTGTAGGGTCCATAGGTCCTTCAAATAGGTCAGATAACAGCGTCCTCAAGCAGACCACTTCTTTGCTTACTTCACAAGCTGCAATATACTCTGCCTCAGCACTACTCAAAGCAATTGTATCTTTCTTTCTGCTCATCCACGAGATCATGGAGGATCCCGAACTGAAACATCCTCCTGTAGCGGTCCCTCCATCCTGCTCACTACCTCCCCAATTAGAATCTGTATATCCAATCAAGTGGACATCATTCCTCCTATCGTATTTTAGGCAGTACTAGATGGTTCCTTGCAGATATCTCAAAATATGTTTTGTTGTTATCCAATGATCATGCTTTGACTCCACTTGGAATTGATTGAGAACAATTACTGCAAAGCATATGTTTGGTTGAGTATTCACCAAGTACATCAGGGAGCCAATCAATTGTCTATACTTGGAAGGATCCACAGGGCTCGATTCAGAACTCCTTAGTCTTTTCAAATTTGTGATCATTGGGTTTATCATTGGTTTGCAATCCATCATGTCAAACTTCTTCAACATCTTGATCACATACTTTCCTTGACCTAGATAGATTTCATCAAGTCCTTGCCAAACTTCTAGTCCCAAATAGTAGAGCTCAGCCCTAAATCTTTCATGTCAAATTCCATTGTTAGTTGTTTCTTACATTCTTAAATTCGACCTTCCACACCTGTCAAGAGAAGGTCATCCACATACAGAAGAATGATTATTGGCTCTCCCTTCACCACCTTAATATAAAGGTTTGGAACAGCAAAACTCTTTGTGAAGCCTAATCTCGGAACGTATGCATCCATCCTAGCATATCATGCCCTTGGTCGTTGCTTGAGGTCATATAATGCCTTCTTCAATCTGCACACATATCCCTTTCAATCTTTAACTTCAATTCCCAAGAATTGTTCTATATAGACTTCCTCATCAATTGTGTCATTCAGAAATGTAGTCTTGACATCCATTTGGTGGATGCTCCATCGCATCGATGCATCGATGCCTTCTCGTTGAGAGAAGCCCCTAGCCACAAATCTTGCCTTGTATTTATCAATACTTCCATTTGCTACATGTTTGATCCTGTAGATCCATTTGGAAGTTACCACGGATTTGTCTTTGGGCCTAGGTACAATCTCCCAAACCCCATTCTTCATTATCAATTGATATTCTTCATTCACGGCATCCTTCCATTCTTGGTGATTGACAGTTTCTTCGAAAGTGGATGGCTCTGCTTCTATTAGTTTTGTCATGTAGGCTATATAACCAAAGTATCATTTGGGCCTCTTGCTCTCCCTGAATGTGTCTTGAGCAGCTCCATGACCTTCTGCATCAAGCAGTGTAGACTTCAACCAGTTAGGTCTCTTTCTAGTTTGGGGGATAACCAAAGGTTGTATAGGTTCGTTGGGACCTTCATCTTCATGATTTGATTATTCTTCTTCCATAATAACTTCTTCAAATCCTGGAAGTTCTTAATCATCAGAGTCCATAGGGAGATCTATAACGACCTATCTATAAAAGTAATATTAAATAAATTTTAGTAAATAAATTATATTAATCAATTAATAAAATAATAAAAATAAACTAATGAAAAAGTATTTTAATATAAGTCTAAACCTTTATATTAAAATCAGACAAAAGGAAAGTTAATCAAAATCAATATACCCTTCAAAAAAAAAATGTATATGACACGACATGGGAAGGGTGTCATGAGGAAATGAAGCGGTGGGTGTTGGAGGAAGGATGGCCACCGCCAAGAAACAGTTTATAAACCAAAAAGAAGAATTGGGAGGGGGAATCGGAAAGAAGAAGGAAGAACGAAGAGGAGATGGAAGAAATAAACTGGAGTTACCTATGGAAGGAGAGCTTGTTGTTCTGAGGTTTCTAGGCACGAGGGAACAATTTGCTTCAACTAAGAAGCTTACTGGACTGAGTAGCAAGGTTCTGCTCAATTTGACTGGGTGGTTTCGGCCTTTTGGTAAACGGGAACGCGCTGGAGGAGTTATGAAACATTTTCATCCGCAACAGACCAAGTAAGTACTTATCATCGAATTAAGCAATCAGTCATATGAAATTTTGCATAAATTTAGAACAGAAATTTTCTTAAAGTTTCATACTCTGTTTAGAATAGATAGCTCTATAAAAACTCCTTACAATATTTACAGTTCAGTAAATCTTTATATCAAAGAACTTATTTAATAATTTCGATATGGAAAGGCCGGCGTTTGAAGGTGTACATACGATGGGGAGATCGGTGGGTCGAAACCCCCACCCAACATTTCCATAGCGTAATTGGCAAATCCGTATGAGTTGAAGTGTTCATATGGTAGGGACGTCTAATTCCCCGCCTGACGCTCCTACCTTTTACCATGGATGACTTATAACTTTATATCGCATATTTAAGATGGTGAATATATCA
>APFE031067248.1:28049-104211 GCA_000404065.3 Pinus taeda
ACCACAATTATCATCATCGCTTCCATCGAGACCATCATCAATACCGATTGCTCCAGCACCGAAGCTGACCGTGATAATGAACTCATTGGAAGCTTTATTGGAAACACTAAAGGGTCAACAATGGCTAAGACCAAAGAAGAACTTCAACCCTTAGCAACCAATTCAGCAGAACCAAAGAATTTTGAGTATAAAAGATCAAAGGAAGATATTTCTAGGGAGCTTCAGAAAATTAAACTCCCAGAATTTTCAGGAGGTCGAGCAGGAGAAGGTGTTGAGGCATGGTTAGAAAGAATGAACAGATGTTTTAAATTAAGAGAATACTCTTCTTCTGCAAAAGCAAAAATTGTTGTATTTCAATTAAAGGAAAGTGCCTTGATTTGGTGGGGAAATCTGGAAAAACAACTACACCTCACAATGGATAATGTCCCTTGGGAATTGTTCGAGGAAAGATTCTGTGCAAAGTATTTACCTCCATATTTTCAACAACAACAAGCCAGAGCCTTTCATACATTAGTTCAAGGTAATAAAATAGTGGAAGAATACGAGATAAGGTTTATGGAGCTTGTAAAAAAAATTCACTACTTAGATTCTGATGAACGTCAAGCTGAACGCTTCATATTTGGGTTAAATCCTCGCATCAGGGCCTTGGTGAGCATGTGGAAACCATTATCAGCAGCTGAGGCAGTAGAATGTGGCCGTTATGCAGAAGAACATCTAGGAATCAAAAAGGATGTAGGGCTAACAAAACCTTTACAATTAGGATTTCCAGGAAAAACTCCCCAAAATTTCTTCAGGGGAGGTAGCTCAAAGCCACCTTATGGTAATAGATTTATCCCAAGAAATGTAGGAACATGAGCTCACATGGCAGTTAATACTATAGCCGCTGAATCATCAAACACCAGTCCATGGACATCTCGTGGAACTGCTAATAGAGGAAGAAATTCAAGAGGAAGCAACATGAGAGGACGAAGCTCTTTATCTAGAAATTCACGTCCTGGTTCAAGAGGACCAACACAGGTTAACTGTTGGGGATGTGGAGGACCCCATTTTCAACATGATTGTCCAGAAGCTTCATCAAGTATATTGCATAGGACTGGAAAGGAACCAATATCAAATAATCAAGGCAATCATAGAATTCATGCATTAGTCAACAATGATCAAGCAGCACATCAATCCAGTGTAGTGGAATCTTCAGGTATTATTAATGGTATAAAACTCAAAATATTAATTGATACTGGTGCCACGGATAGTTTCATTTCGTCATATGCATTAAACAAATGTGGGTTGGCAGCTCGCAGACAAAATGATTTCAGACAGGTAGAAATGGCCTCAGGAGAACTCCAATCCATAGACTTAAGTGTGGATCAATGCAAAATTGACGTAGGGGTCTATACGACTAAATTAAAAGTTTATGTCACAGCCTTAAGAACTTATGATCTTGTCATAGGTATGGATTGGCTAAAAGCTCATCAAGTTTGGGTAGAATGTTATGGAAAAAGAATTCTAGGTATAAATGATGAAGGAGAAGCGATCCAAATTCAAGGAATCAAGAGAAAAGTATCTTTACGCTACATATCTGCAATGAAAATGAAGCATTGCTTAAGAAAAGGTTGTCAGGCATATGTAATTCAAGAAGTAAAGAAAAAGAACCATCCTTAGAACAATATCTGGTGTTAACCAAATTTCCGGATGTATTTCCATAAGAATTACCAGAATTACACCCAGTAAGAGAGCTAGATCTCACAATAGAATTGAAACTTGGTACTCAACCAATCTCTAAAACACCTTATAGAATGACAGTTCCAGAGCTTCAAGAATTACAAATTCAATTGAAGGAACTATTGGATATAGGACATATTCGACCTAGTATATCACCTTGGGGTGCTCCTGTAATTTTTGTCAAAAAGAAAGATGGGTCCTTAAGATTATGCATAGATTACCGAGACTTGAATCGAGCTACAGTAAAGAATCGATATCCTATGCCTCGAATTGATGATCTCTTCGATCAAATGAAAGGAGCTACTATCTTTTCAAAAATTGATCTTCGATCAAGCTATCATCAGCTAAGGATTTTTTAAAGCGATATTTCTAACACTGCATTCCGGACACGCTTTGGGCATTATGAATTTACTATGGTACCATTTGGATTAACAAATGCACCAGCAGTATTCATGAATCTTATGAACAGTGTTTTCCGCAAATATCTTGATCAATTTGTACAAGTCATTTTAGATGATATACTCATCTATTCCAAGAATGAGAAAGAGCATGAAGATCATTTACGGATAGTGTTGTCCTGCCTTAGAAAACATCAATTGAATGGAAAATTATCCAAGTGTTCGTTCTTTCAGGAAAAGATTCATTACTTAGGTCGTATCATATCAGGTGAAGGGATTTCATTAGACCTTGCGAAGGTAAAAGCAATCATGGAATGGCCAATACTGAATAACGCACATGGAGTACGAAGCTTTATGGGTTTAGCCGGTTACTACCAAAGATTTGTGGAGGGATTCTCCAAAATTGCAAAGCCAATTACAACCCTTTAGTGTAAAGGTGTTAAGTATGAATGGACTGAAGAATGTAATAAAGCATTCTCTGAACTCAAAAGACTACTGACCAGTGCACCAATCTTAAGAGTCCCTGATATGGACAAAGATTTTACGGTATGTACTGATGCACATCCAAACAAGGGCTAAGTGCAGTATTGACGCAGGATAGAGGAGTAATAGCATATGTCTCAAGAAAGTTAAAGCCTCATGAAGAACTCTATGCTACTCATGATTTAAAATTAGTCGTTGTAGTACTAGCTTTAAAGATTTGGAGACACTATCTAGTGGGACAAAGTTTTACACTTAAAAGCGACCAACAAAGTCTACAATATTTGTTCACCCAAAGAGACTTAAATGCTAGACAAAGACGATGGAGTGAATTCCTAAGTAAATATGACTTTGAAATATCATATATTAAGGGAAAATAAAATGTAGTAGCAGATGCTTTAAGCAGAAGACCACGGATATTTTCTCTCATACCTATCAAAGTAGAATTAAGGCAACGAGTACTAGAATATCTCATAAAAGATAGTTGGTATTTAAAGGTGAGAACTAGTCTTGAAAGTAAAAAGCCAAAAGAATCTAAGTTTGAAGGATATGAACTAGAAGATGATGGAATCTTACAATTTCATGGGAGAATGTATATTCCTGATAATAGGGATCTTCGAGACACTATCCTTAAGGAAGCCCACAAAGCAGTGTATTGTGCACATCCTGGAGTAAAGAAAATGTATGCGGATACTAAAAAACTCTTCTTTTGGTCGGGCATGAAACGTGATATCGTTCAATTCGTTGCAAGATGTTTGGAATGTCAACAAGTAAAAGCAGATCATGTCATCCAGCGGGTCTTTTACAACCTCACGACATTCCTATGACCAAATGGGAGATTATTTCTATGGATTTTATCACTAGGCTACCTCTTACTTCTCAAAGACACAATGCCATTTTGGTAGTAGTAAATAAATTAACAAAAAACACCCATTTCATTCCCGTAAGAGATACTTATGACGTTACTAACGTAGCTCGAGTATTCATAAATGAAATTATCAGATTTCATGGAGTACTTAAGAAGATTATATCAGATAGAGATTCTCGATTCACTTCAAGATTCTAAACTTGCATGCAGTCAGCCTTAGGAACTCAATTAAATTTAAGCACAGCTTATCATCCTTAAACTGATGGGCAAACAGAAAGGGTAAATCAAATACTTGAAGATATGTTGATGATGTATGTTATGGATCAACAATCACAATGGAAAAAGTATTTATCCTTAGTCGAATTTGCATACAATAACAATTACCATAGTTCAATCGGAATGCTTCCATTTGAAGCATTATATGGCAAACCTTGCAGAACACCGTTAAGTTGGGACAGGTTAGAAGATCGAGTGATAATAGGACCAGAATTAATCCAAGAAATAGAAGAGCAGGTAAAACAAATTAAACAGCGGTTAAAGGAAGCACAGGATAGACAAAAGAATTATGCCGATGCTCACAAAATTGATAGGAAGTATGAAGTAGGGGATCAGGTTTTCATCCGCATCAAACCAATTAAAAGTACTATCCGATTTGGAAAAGGGACAAAATTATCACCCCGATTTATTGGACCATTTAAAGTCATGGAAAGAGTTGGACCTATAGCCTGTCGTCTTGCACTGCCACCTCACTTGCATAAAGTTCATAATGTATTTCATGTATCTGTATTAAGGCATTACATAGCTGACCAATCTCATAACCTTCAATGGAAGGAACTGCAGGTATTGGACGAAGGAACCGTATCGGTCGAACCATTACGTATACTGGAACGTAGAGTTCGACAACTCAGAAATCGTCTAGTAGACCAAGTTAAGGTCCAATGGAACAAGTATTGTCCTGGATCAGCTACTTGGGAAGATACAGAGAACATATGTCAAAAATACCCCAATCTGTGTCAATTTTAAAGAACTTTAAACTATGTTTTGTATATATTTACTTTACTGTAAATCAGAGACTCAGAACCATTTTTGAATGACCATATATAAACATAAACTTTTATGACATAATATCCATTTAATTTCGCTTGTACATGGATACCAAAACGGAATATGTTATTGATTTTACTAAATTATAGTTATCGAAGTAAAGTTTAGATATTTGAGTAATTTTGCTTCGGATGGGAATTAAGATATTATAATTTTGTTTCATTTATGCATATCAATATGATTGATGAGATAGAAATCAAAGAATGATTACATTTTAATATGAAAGTTAATGACATGAATAGAATATGGGAAAGTATGTTATACTGTAGTTGACATGTGTGAATTATACATAAGCTATTTTTTTGAATATGTTGATGCACATTTTATAAATGTATGGACAAGTATTTATGATTGCAAATAATATCCGTTACCAAAATGATCGCGTGATGACAGAAACCTCAGAACAATTAAAGCCCAAAGAGATTCCATGATAGGGTATTAACCCTGATTCTACTGGGAGGGGTGGAGGTGTTACCCACCGTGTATCCTCCGAACCCTGGGGTCATGGGAGGACTGTGCGAGTCACGCTCCCCTAGACGTGTGATGATGACTGCCAGATGCCTACTAAGGATCAAGTCGATATAACCGACGTTGTCATCCTTGGAGTTTATAAATGGCTAAGCCAGTATAACTGACGCCATGACATACTCCAGTAGAGGATGGATAGGATGGAAGCATAAGAGATTAGGAAGGATAGGGTGATTTTGTAAATCGTTGGGGAACCTGATGAAATAAAACATGATCATTAAAGTTATAAACCAAAAGTATTCAAAACACCAAATTTGTAGTGCCCTTACATTAAGTAAGAATTTAACCTCAATACACAATCCTAAGAAAAATGCACTAATCGCTCTCATAAATATTCATATAAGATAAAACTCTAACTTCGGGACGAAGTTTTCTGAAGGGGGGGTGTATGTAACGACCTATCTATAAAAGTAATATTAAATAAATTTTAGTAAATAAATTATATTAATCAATTAATAAAATAATAAAAATAAACTAACGAAAAAGTATTTTAATATAAGTCTAAACCTTAATATTAAAATCAGACAAAAGGAAAGTTAATCAAAATCAATATACCCTTTAAAAAAGAGAAATGTATATGACACGACATGGGAAGGGTGTCACGAGAAAATGAAGCAGTGGGTGCTGGAGGAACGACAGCCACCGCCAAGAAATAGTTTATAAACCAGAAAGAAGAGTTGGGAGTGGGAATCGGAAAGAAGAAGGGAGAACGAAGAGGGGAGGGAAGAAGTAAACTGGAGTTACCTATGGAAGGAGAGCTGGTTGTTCTGAGGTTTATGGGCACAGGGGAACAGTCTGCTTCAACTGAGAAGCTTACTGGACTGAGTAGCGAGGTTCTGCTCAGTTTGGTTGGCTGGTTTCGGTCTTTTGGTAAATGGGAGCACGCTGGAGGAGTTCTGAAACATTTTCATCTGCAGCAGACATCCGCAGCAGTCCAAGTAAGTACTTATCATTGAATCAAGCAATTAGTCATATGACGTTTTGCATAAATTTAGAACAGAAATTTTGTTAAAGTTTCATACTCTGTTTAGAATAGATAGCTCTATAAAAAATCCTTACAATATTTACAGTTCAGTAAATCTTTATAGTTTCAAAAATGGTTCTTTACATCAGCTCAGTCCTTACAAGATCCTTTGATTTCTTGAATGCAATACTTTCGTCAAATATCACATCTCGACTTACTTCTATTCAGTGTCCTTCCTTTATGTAGATCCTATAGGCATTAGAGGAGTTACTATAGCCAACAAATGTTCCCTTCATGCCTGATGGATCCAGCTTCTTTCTTTTGTCCTTAGGTATAAGAATATAGACAGGACAACCAAAAATTCGAAGATGATCTACAATAGGTTTCTTCCAAGTGAATACTTCTTCAGGAGTTTTGTTATCTAGTGACTTGTGAGGACTTCGATTTTGTATGTATACAGTTGTCTTTGTAGCTTTACCCCACAGAAATTTCAGTAAGTCTTGATCATGTAACATCGCTTTTACACTTTCTTCAATGGATCGGTTCTTTCGTTCTGCAACTCCATTTTGTTCGAGATTATATGGGACTATCAACTCCCTCATAATCCTAGACTCCTTACAGAAAGCTATGATTTCCTTGGATGTATATTCTCCTCCATTATCGGATCTTAATATCTTGATTCTTCATTTTGAAAGGTTCTCTACTTCAGCTCTGAATTCTTGAAATTTTGTAAATACTTCATCCTTGGATTTCATTAAGTAAACCCAAGTCTTCCTTGAATGATCATCTATAAATGTGACATAATATAGATGACGTCCAAGTGATTGAGGAGTCATAGGACCACATACATCAGAATGAATAAGATCCAAGATTTCTTTTGACCGTAAAGCACTGCTTCCAAATGATCTCTTGGTATTCTTACCTAATGCACATCCTTTGCATACTCCTTCATGATCTAATTTTAGTTCAAGGATTCCATCTACTATTGAACTTAGAGTTGGAAGGATTTTGAAATGGAGACGACCAAATCTTCTATGGCAAAGCTCACATGGGTTGATTTCAATGTGAACCAGGGCTTGAGCAAGTGGAGATATCAACCTGTAAAGTATTCCTTCACGAATGCCAATCACGCTAGCATTTTCTATGCTTGAGTTTTTACTCCAAACTACAACTTTTCAATCAATGAAAGCTGCTCTATCACCTTTATCTTCTAGACTTGAAATGGACAGTAAATTCTTATGCAAACCTGGAACAAATAGGATGTTGTTGAGATGAATATTGTCTTTATTCTCCAGTTCTATCAATGTTCATCCAATTCCTCTTACAAGGTAGTTCTTACTATCTCCAAGTTCTACGGAGTAAGAAGATTTTCCTTTTGACAATGTCTTTAGTTGCTTGTGATGACCAATCATGTGTCTTGATGCACCAGTATAGATCTCCCAAATGCTCTTACCTTGAAATGTGTTAGTGAGTGCCAAGAAGAGTCCTTCATACTTTGTCTTCGTCACTTCCTTCTTTGGAGTAAATGGAAGATTCCATGCTTCCTTGATACCTTTCCTGAGATGGCTTGCTATCTTTGAACACTTCTTGAGAAACTTTGTCAATGTAGTAGAGATCTTCATAATGCCCTTAGCCAAACTTAGCTCTGAAACCATGTTGAGAAATCTAAAAGGCAATGATTAGAGTGATTTCTCTTTCTTTGATAACTGCTTGTGATGTTTTTTTACTTATCTTACTTATTAGCTTCACTTATTATTATTATGTTTGTGTATCATCAAACAAGTACCAAAAACAAGAAGAACAAGAACACAAAATATAGGCTACAATCTAGGGACGAAACCTCTCCACTTGAGAGGAAAACCTGCAAATCTCTTCTCTTCCTTATAGATTCTTCAATTGACGAATTCCAAGACCTTTAGACCAAGACCAATACCCTACAAGACCTAGTCCAACTTTTCTGGATGATGTGCTTTCCTTGTCCAAGTCAAACCCAGTCAAATCTCTTCCAGTAGCATAACTTCGACCTCCAGCTGCAAAATTTCTTCCTTAATTCAACCTCTTCAAAAGGAACATTAAAAAGGACGGAACATTACAATGGGTGCTTGACCTATAAAATAAAAGACCTTCAGCGTGAAATCCATGCTCCAAAAATAATAATAATAATTTTCTTTCATTTTACAATTTACAAGAATCAAAAGTACATTTCATATCTATGAAGACCGAACCTAGTTACACATTTTTCAACACCTTGAACTTGATTAACCTCCTTTTCCTTTCTTTTTCTTGTCATGAGTGACGAAAGCAGCAGGCTCTCCTTCTTCATGCTTTTGTATCTAGCCTCTTGAGATCATCCATGATTCTTCTTGAGTGAGTTTTCCAACCAACTAATCAAATGATGCGAAAACATTGTTATTGCTTATAATGGTAATTAAGGTTTCCAAAATAGGAGGGAGACTTCTAAGGGTTACCACCACCAACTCGTTATCAATCATAGTTTCTCCAACTCTTTGCAGTTGTTCTCAATGACGAGATATGTTAATAATAAAGGATTGCACAGGCTCTCCTTTATTCATCTTCATATCTTTAAGTTGATCTTTCAAGTAGATGATTTCATTCAAATTATTGACTTCATACATGCTAGCTATCTTATCATGTTAAAGAAAATGTAACTAGCTTCAGTCTTCATAATGACATGATCTTTGTATTTGATGTAATAAAAGGAAATAATTTATTTTTGTAATCTTGCTACATGGATTTCATGAGCAAGAAGTGTCTCTAGATAAAAGACTTCTTCTTGATGTCTTTAGGATTTATTTAAATGTCAAAGAGTCATGTCATGTGTGTAGAAACTCTTTATGAGTTCATGTAAATATGTACAGGTCTTCAAAGTTGTGTAACAGCCCTCCAAGACCAAGATCAATGCCTCAGAAGCAAGCTCACTGAAATCTGCAAGCAAAACAACAAAGAAATCTTATATCGGCTCCAAAATGAATTAAATATATAAATGGATGTCACGTGGGCTTGAAAAAGGACATGTCGATTCATAAGTACATGTCGCCTCCAATGTACGGACATTGTGAAAATTCTGTCACTGTAGCAACTGATTTACTTTTCCTACTTATTTCACCATAAGTTATTCATGAAATTACTTCAATAAACATTAAAATAAACATTATTGTAGATATCACACCATAATACAGAAACAAACATATGCACAAGAATCAACACATTGACACAGTTATTTTTGACTAATGTCCCCGAAAAAACCCAATGTGGGAAAATCGGTGCAGCAAGGGAGGATTTTATTATTCAGCAATTTTCTAGTACAATAGGGTGCCAAAATGGCTTACCCACAAATAGACAAATTCTCTAGCACTTCTCTTGAACCCAGCGTCAACCCTACTGACCTCTGTGTGACATGAAACCCTCTGTGTCAACCTATTGAGACTTTGTGCAGCCTCTCTGGCCTTCTGCACCACTCTTGCAGCCTCTACGTGGATGACGTAGGCCCTGTTAGCTCTGCGCAGTCTCTGCTGCCTTTGCGTGGCTCCCTCTGGCCCTGCGTCTGCCTTTTCTGCCTCTGTGTTGATCTCTCGTCTCTTTGTTCTATACTTGCTGCCTCCTGACTGCTCTCCAGACCACTAGTTCAATTTCTCAGCTAACCCCGCTCCAGAAATTAAACTGACTGGTCTCCCTCAGTCTGTTCTCCAAGTGCCTCTCAAGCCTCCTCTTATACTTTTCTCGTTGACAAATCCACGGCCGAGATTAAGTCCCTAATCAACAGCTAAGATTAGATCTGGCTTGATCCATGACTTTTGGACCATTCTAACATAGTTTCATATTAATTCACATTAATATTTTATTTTCTCTAAGTTTAGACTTAGGGGTTACATTAAAAATATTAATTATTTTAATATCTCCCAAACTGTTTAGAATCTGCCCAAACCCTTTTTAGATATTGGATATCTCATGTGCCTTAGCCTCTCCACCAAGTTTCATGGCTAGAGAACATTCGATGCTACCCCAAGTCAACACTCACTTTTAGCGAGGACTGTGCTCTGGCAATACTCCTCACTGAGCATCACCCTAATCATCCGGCATCAGTTCCTGTGTTGATACTAAGCCTTCCTACCCAACATCCTCTGCACTATTGTATCCTATACTGCTGCCCATGTCTCTGCCACTACTACTTTTGTACGACAACTCCCTCTGCATCTGTGCTATTGCTGGTCCTTTCTCCCAACATTGCATCTGCACTACAACTCCCTCTTCATTCGTGCTGCCAACACACTCATTTCTACTTCTGAAAGGGGTTCTTTACCATCCCCATCTTTTCCTTGAAGTAGTCAAATTTTGACTTTCCAAGGGCCTTGGTGAGGATATCTGCCACCTGTTCTCCTGTAGGAGTGTAGCTCAACTATACAACTCCTCGTTGGACACAATCTCTGACAAAGTGACACTGGATATCAATATGCTTCGACCTATCATGAAACACTAGATTCTCAGAGAGTTTGATGCAACTCTGATTATCACACATGATCCTGGTCGCCTCCATATTTCTTCTGAATAGGTTCACCAGTAGTTTTCTAAGCCATATGGCCTCACACGAAGTTGTGCTTGTTGCCATATATTCTGCCTCAGATGAACTCAAAGCCATGGACTTTTGTTTCCTACTGCACCAGGAGGTCAATCCTGATCCAATGTTGAAACGATACCCAGAGGTACTTTTCCGATCCACTGAACTTCCTGCCCAATCTATATCAGTGAATCCACTCAACCTGATATCCTTCTCCTTGGTGTATAAGAACCTATAATCAACTGTTCCTTGTAAATACCTGAGAAAATGTTTGGCTACTGCTCAGTGTGCCCTCTTTGGTTCCACCATGAACTGACTAAGGGTGTTGATAGCGTAGCAAATATCTGGCCTGGTATTGACCAGATACAGCAGGGAACCTATGAGTTGCCGATATAGGGTGGGATCGACATCCTTGTCTTATGATGCATCAATATTCTTCTAGTCGGTAATCATTGACGTAGCCATAGGTCTACAGTCTCCCAACCTCAACCTTTTCAGGATTTCTATAGCATACCTCCCTTGCCCAAGGAAGATTTCTCCTTTCTACTGCCAAACATCCAACCCTAGGAAGTAGTGCATTTGTCCCAGATCCTTCATATCGAACTCTGTGGCTAAATTCTTCTTGCAGTGCTCAATGAGTCTGGATGATCCTATCAAATCATCCACATATAATACTAAGATAAGCGGCTCTTTCTCTACGACCAGATAGTAGAGATTCAGATTTCTGCCACTCTTAACAAACCCCATCTTCTGCAAGTAGCCATCTATTCGACCATACCACGCTCTCGGTGCCTGCTTTAGCCCATACAAGGCTTTCTTCAATCTGCATACATGAGACTTCTTCTCATGAGTTTCAAAGCCCTCTGGTTTTTCAATGTATACTTCTTCCTCTATTACCCCTTTCAAAAATGTCGTCTTGACATCCATCTGATGCATCTCCCATCCCATCTGGGCTGTAAGAGATATCACGGTCCTAATAGATGTATACCTGGCTACTGGGCCGAAGGTTTCCTCATAGTCAATCCCTTCCTTTTCAGCATACCCCTTAGCCACAAACTTGGCCTTGTATTTCTCAACACTGTCGTCTGCAGCATATTTTATCTTGTAGATCCATCTTGAACCTACCACAGATCTGTCTTGAGGTCTTGACACCACCTCCCAGACATCGTTCACCATTATGCAGTTATACTCCTCTACCATCGCATCTAGCCAGAACTGATGCTGAGATGCCTCCTTGAAACTGGTAGGGTCTCCATCCTGAGCTACTAACGTCTGATATCTATCTGGTTGTTTTCGCTCCCTCTTACTGTTCCTTGGCTCACCGATGAAGTTCTCTGCATCACGCAGAATCTGACAAAGTTCCCTGCTAGTTCTTCCTCTGTCAGCAGGTGCTTCTGTTTGCTCCTCCTCCTCATCCTGAGAATCTTCCTGACCTGAGGAAGAATTCTTCACTTTTGTTGGTTGAAGAGACATGACCAATGGATCCTCTTTCGACTGCTCCTCTAAAGGCATTTCGCAAGATCCTCTGAAAGCTCTGTCCTCCATGAACTTTACATCTCGTCGTGCTACTACCTTCCTGCTCCCTGGAAGATAGATTTTGTATGCCTTAGCGTTCTCGCTATATCCCACTAGATATCCCTTTTGTGCAGTCTGATCCAGCTTCTTCCTCTTTTCTTCGGGTATGCAGCAATATCCTAAACTCCCAAATATCCTGAAATCACTCACTTCAAGCGTCTTCCCACTGAAGATTTTCTCTGGAGTAATCTTTCCCAATGCCCGATGAGGAGTCCTATTCTGAACATAGATAGTTGTGTTGCATGCTTCTGCCCACAGGAATTTTGGCATATCCTGATCATACATGGCCCTAGCTACTTCTAAAATGGTCCTGTTTTTTCTTTCTACCACCCCATTCTGCTCTGGATTGTAGGGAGTTGTCCACTCTCTTCTGATGCCCTCCTTAGCGCAATAATCGGTGAAATCCTTATCGATATACTCTCCACCATTATCTGAGCGCAAAATTTTTATTTTCTTCCCAGCCAGATTCTCCACTAGAGCCTTGAACTCCTTGAATCCACAGAAAACCTCATCCTTTGTTTTCAAAAACTAAATCCAAGTTTTCCTCGAGTGGTCATCAATGAAGGTAAGGAAATACTCAGCACCACTGAGAGCTTGGACGGACATATGTCCACGGATATCTGAGTGTATCAATCCTAGTACACTCTTAGCCCTGTTTTTGCTCCTAGGAAATGTCGCCTTGGCATACTTTCCTAGAGTGCATCCCCTGCATACATCATCTCGTTCCGTACTTAGATCCGGAACTCATGTTACAGTGTTCCTGAGAATTCTCAGAGCTCCATGGTGCATGTGACCCATCCTTCTGTGCCATAGTTCGTTCAAGTCCTTGTCCCCATCACTGCCTATTAGTGCCATTGGTGATTCTAGTTGTAATCCATACAATCGATTACTTTTGATCCCGATCTACACTTTCTTTTTCTAGCTCAGGTGTTTGATGTATACCTTTTCCTTGATGAAGTAGACGTCATAGCCCTTGCCTTGTAGTTCTGACACGGAAAGTAAGTTCATCCCCAATCCTACTACATGCAACACATTTGTGGCACAGAACCGTTCTCCCGATTCTATCTGAAAAACTATGGTACCCTTCCCTACTAGAGTACACTTTGCCTTGTTCCCCATGGTGATCTGAAAGTTCATTTTCTCTTCTCGATATTCTAAGAAACACTCCCTGATTCTCGTCATATGCCATGAGGCTCCACTGTTTATATACCATACTTCTAATGATGCAGCACTAGTCATGCACGCCACTTCTTCTTCCAGCCTGGAAGCCAACATAGAGAAATTGAAATCTCTTTCTCTTGTGCAATCTTCTGAAAATTTGTGTGAGTCCCCTGAGGTGGACACCTCTGCATCATGGTCTCGACCCATAACTGATTTTCCCTTTCTGTCTCTGATTACTCACTCTGATACCATGTGAAAATTCTATCACTGCAACGACTGATTTACTTTTCCTACTTATTTCACCATAAGTTATTCATGAAATTACTTCAATAAACATTAGAATAAATATTGTTGTAGATATCAAACCGTAATACAGAAACAAACATATGCACAAGAATCAACACATTGACACAATTATTTTGGACTAATGTCCCCGGAAAAACCCAATGTGGGAAAATCGGTGCAGCAAGGGAGGATTTTATTATTCAGCAATTTTCCAGTACAACGGGGTGCCAAACTAGTTTAACCACAGACATACAAATTCTCCATCACTTCTTTTTAACCCAGCGTCAGCCCTACTGACCTCTGCGTGACCTGAAACCCTCTGAGTCAGCCTATTGAGACTCTGTGCAGGCTCATTGGCCTTCTGCATCACTCCTGCAGCCTCTACGTGGATGACGCAGGCCCTGCTGGCTCTACGCAGTCTTTGCTGCCTCTACGTGCCTCCCTATGGCCTTGCGTCTACCTTTTCAGCCTCTGCGTTGATCTCCCATCTCTTTGTTCCGTACTTGCTGCCTCCTGACTACTCTCCAAACCACTGGTTCAATTTCTCAGCTAACCCCACTCTAGAAATTGAACTGACTAGTCTCCCTCAGTCTGTTCTCCAAGTGCCCCTAAAGCCTCCTCTTATACTTTTCTCGTTGACAAATCAACGGCCGAGATTAAGTCCCTAATCAACGGCCAAGATTAGATCTGGCTTGATCCATGACTTTTGGACCATTCTAACACATTTTCATATTAATTCACATTAATATTTTATTTTCCCTAAAATTTTAGACTTAGGGATTACATTAAAAATATTAATTATTTTAATATCTCCCACATTGTTTAGAATCTGCCCAAACCCTTTCTGGGTATTGGAGATCTCATGTGCCTTAGCCTCTCCACCAAGTTTCGTGTCTAGAGCACATCCAATGCTACCCCAAATCAACAGACATAACCACTATAAATACCCATCTGGGTCAGCGAAAAAGATGAAGGAAAAATTTCGGATTTCTCTGAAATTTCGTAAGGATGAGCAAAGCCGTAGTTAGGGCTTGAATGCACCTCGATTGGGGTTTAGGTGCAGTCAAGACCTCACATATATGGAGCAATAATGACGCAATTGTGAGGCAAGTATTGGGGCTAAATATATCCTCTATTGTAGGTGTAGAAACTTGGATAGAAGAAGCAGAGAAGATCTCAGATGAGGTGGTATGAAGTCTCAACATTCTCAGCATAGCAATCTCAACATAACAAGGAGAAGTCTTGGCATCAAGATCTCGGTGGCACTCCTATAACAGAGTAGTCATTGAACTGCAGTGATAGATCTACTCTCTTGGCTCAATGAAGAGTATCGCATTGTCTCAGAGGATCTCAGTAAAGCAAGAGATTTATTAGCAAATGATCCTAGTGATACTATTGAAGGCCTTTATGTTACAGCAATGAGGTAGTAGCAGTGATGAAGATCATGGTGTTGCAGCAATGATAATGATCACGATGGTGATGACCTCTGAAGGAGCAGCAAGATGATGATCTCAGCAGTGCTCGAGGAAGAGGATTGATGGCTTGGTCTTGGAGAGGCAGATTGTGTCAAGAGTCATGGTCTTGGTATTCGTCAATTGTAATCTCTATAAGAAGAATTCTCGTGCCGGTTTTCCTCTCCAAGAGGGAGAGGTTTTGGCCCTGGCAGAAAGTCAAATATTTGTGTTCCTGTCTCTTTCGTTTTGATAGCAGTTTGATGAAGTTAACTTACACATGCTAATAATGAAGTAAACATCAAGCCAAGATAAAGATTGCATTAACACTTCACAAATTGTTATCATGTATTAAAGAATCATCTTAACTATGCTTGCCCTAGATTTTTCAACATGGTATCAGAGGGATTGGTTTAGCAGTCAAGGAAAGGGGCAGAAAAGAGACATTCAGAGGTCAAGGCATCAATCTAGCTAAAGGACGAGACCTAGATTCAAGAAGCAGTGTACATCATCAAATCTATAGCAAAGGGTTTGAAGGACAACAGTCAAAGGATGAAGCATTCATGGCAATGACTTTGGTGACTTCCACAGTTTTGATCTATGCCACAATGATCTCAATCTTACTTCTATAGTCTTGACAACTTGCATTTTCAAAAGCCTGATGTTCAAGGGCATACAGAATCAGATCACATACAACATAGTAAGGGGTCTCGCTACACTTCAGTCACAAGTTGTATGGGCAGAACTCGATGAAGAATGAAAGTGTTCGTTGACACGTCCACAATAACTCTATCTAATGAGTCTCTCAAGGATCAGATGTTCAAGCCAATTATTTTGAAGGCTTGAAGATAAGCTTCAACAAGGATCCTATCCAAAGGTAGCATCAATGCATCTACCTCATCAACTGCCAACATGATCAAGGTGAAGATCTCATCTTCACATATCAAGTAAGTATCTTTTATTTTATAATCAAGTTTGGTTTAATGACTTCATCATTGCAAGAAGATCTATGGGTTAGACGGGTCATCAAAAGGTCTTGCGGTAGGATTGATAGAATCCATATGAAGAAATGAAGTCAGCACATCAAGGTCTCCGTTAAAGTCATAAGAACTCTTAAGGTTCTATGAAGTAAGAAAGGAGACACAAGAAGGGTACATGAAATGCTAGAGGATATACTCCTTGAAATGAAGTACAAAAAGGTGTCAAAGAATGAAGAAATATCTTCATGAGATTTCAACTGAGAGATCTGGGAAAATGATGAATAGACAATCATCATCGAAAAGCAAAGTGGCAAATGTCTATGAACAAGAAGGTCACCTAGATCAACAGTTTTGTGGTCTCTATGTCAGATAGAGAAAGACAAGTTCATAGGACTCAAATAAGTGCAGATAAGTAAAGGAAGGTTAACAAGGCAAAATAGTACTACGGTACTCATATCGCCAGAGGTAGCTCAAGAAAGATCAGAGAAAGAGGGAATAATGGATCTCCATTATGAATGAGATGGTGTTCCTCTCAAAAGAATTCTATCAGACGTCCCTGCAAATATGAACATAGTAAGAAGATGCATCGTGCCATCATGAAAGCAAGAGCTCATTTGGAATCATGAAGAACATAACTCTTGGGAATCTCGTTGTACATTGAAGGAAAGGAAGAAGCCATCCAGGTAAAAGGAAACATTTACCAGATGGGGATATACTAGATCCTGAAGGATCTCTGATAGAGATCTCAGCGGAGGATCTCCTAGTCTGGGAAGGCAACAAATGTCTCGTCAGGAATTCCAACCTTTGGAACTCATGAGATGATGATTCAATGATATGAAAAATGAAGCAGACCAAGGGATTGAAAATCTTTTCAATCAAGGAGACTGTTGTAAGATACCTGAAGGAAAAATGAGGTATGCATGATTGTATTTGTATTTGCATTTGATATTGTAATGTCATGATATATGGTTGCAAATAAATAGGTTAGCTCGGCTCTCTGATTTCTACTTCTTGCTTATTCTCTGTTCTGTCTCTCTATCTCACTGTCTCCTTCTTTCTTACAGTGCTCGCTTCGCTCTCGCTCTCTCTGTCTCTATCTTTGTTTGTTCATGGCTTAAAGCCAATTTGTCTCATGACTGTTCGCTTCCTCTTCCGCCCTTCGGATCATCCGCTGTTGTTCGCTTGGAGTTCCCTCCCTCTGCATCATCGCCATTGTGTAACGTCTCACAGGGAAGTGGCCACTTGTACTCTCCCGAACTGCGCCATCTCTTCCTCAAACGGTTCGGTATTTCGGTTACGCTGTGTAATGATTCATCTGCCAACTCAACGGTCAAATCGGACTACAGACTTTTATACGCCGCAACTTAATTCTCCCTTCAGATCCGGTCATTCATCGGGCACAATCTCCGCCATCAGATCTAGAGCCCCTAGATCCTACGGTGTTCGCTCTTATCGCGCAGTTGACTTGCTTGGATGTTAGCCCGCGATGAGAGGCGGTTTTCTCTCTCATCTGCCGAACACGCGTCATTCGATGTATGGCATCGCTGGGTCTCCTGAAAGTTCCGCTTACCGCCCAACATGCCTCCGAAATTCCGCCGGTTTTGGAGCGCGGGACCCGCCTTTCGCTTTAGCGCTTTTCCCACGGTTTTCAGCTTTTCCTTGAGACCAAGCGTTCGAGGCCTTTCCATTTCAAGGGGTTTTTCTCAGCGATGCGTGATTAACGCGTGCATCAGAAACAACCTCCATTTTCCGATCCGGACTTCTTAACTGCGAGTTTGCGTCCTGCGCGGTCTCC
Source organism: Pinus taeda (assembly GCA_000404065.3). Taxonomy (NCBI): domain Eukaryota; kingdom Viridiplantae; phylum Streptophyta; class Pinopsida; order Pinales; family Pinaceae; genus Pinus; species Pinus taeda. Next base: position 45,934 of record APFE031067248.1, read on the forward strand.
ACGGGCCTTGGTCAGCGCGCTTTGATCGAGGTGCACATCGTTCCTTGCTGGCTACAAGCTGCCACTGTCCAGAGGTCTTCTTGATAGCTCTTTGTTCACAAGTTTTTGAAGTCTATCCTGATTTGATATAGTCATAGAACTCTAATAATTTTCATGGATCCAATTCGGATCACGGCCTTCCCATTGAAAAAGCTTTTAGACCACCAAAAGTTGGTTTTCAAGCATCGACTAAGTGAGAGTACAATTATCTCACTTGTCCAATCTCTATCCACTTTGCACTGCTCAGCTTTGAACCCTTGAGCCCAACTCTGAGGAACTCAACATCTCCCCTGCGCGTCGTCCTCACCTTCATGTCCAGAACTATATCTTCATGTAATTCATTAAGATATTCAAGTAACAGGTCAGCAATAGAAGGCAATTGACTCTGCTCTTCGGGATCTTCAATTAGTGAAGGTTCAAACAATCTCAAGCAATCTGCATTTACGACTGAGTAGATGTGCATGTAAGCTGGTAGATTAAGGTGAAAATCATTCTCACCAATATTCTCAAGAATCTGGAAGGGTCCATACCTGATAGGCTTTAGCTTTTTACCTTCACCTTGCATCCTGTCCTTGCTGATATACAATACAGCCAGACTTGGTCACCAACTTGGAAAACTATGCTCCATCCGATGCTTGTCATGCCTTGCCTTGTATTTGGCTTGGCCCTTTTCTAGCTGTTCCTGTTCTGCCTGGTGGATCTCTTGGATCTGTTCAATGAACCTAGTTGCCCTGTCCACATCATTATGTCCCTCAACTGTGGTGTCTTTACCAAAGACAAAATCCAAAGGAGACGTTGGGGTGAAACCAAAACAAGTCTCAAAAGGAGATCTCTGTGTAGAAGAATGTTTTGCTCTGTTGTAAGCATGCTGCACATAACATAAATGTTCATCCCAAAACTTAGGATGCTTGTTGCAATATCCCCTGAGTAACTGGATCACTGTCCTGTTAACTACTTATGTCTGGCCATCAGTTTGTGGATGAAAAGTTGTGCTTTTCTTCAGTTTGGTGTCCATTAGTTCCCACAGACTTGACCAAAACTTCCCCACAAATCGGGTGTCTCGATCAGATACAATGGAAGTGGATAATCCAAAATGAACCCATACATGTTGAAAGAACATTTTTGCAATTTGTTCAACTGTAATTTGTTTATTACAAGGTATCAAAATACACATTTTGCTGAACCTATCCACAACAACATACAGATAATCATGACCTTTCCTAGATTTAGGCAGTCCTACAACAAAATCCATCGAAACACTTTCCCAAGGATGAGAAGGAACTGGTAATAGAGTGTACAAGCCTAGTTTTCTATTGTTGGGCTTGCTTTTAGCACACATAGTACGCCCTCTTACATATCTAGAAACTGTCTCGTTCATTTTTTGCCAATAACAAAATCTTTGCAGTTGTGCAACTGTTTTACTTACCCCAAAGTGACCTGATATTAGAGAAGTGTGTGCTTCTCGAATTATCTTTACTCTTTCAGTTTGTGGGATGCATAACTTCCCACAATGATATAAGAGTCAGTCCTTTACATGATAATCCAATTCTTCTACTCGTTTGCCTTGACTTAAAGTTGCATATACATCTTTAAAGTCTATATCTTGAGCATATTGTTCAATGTAACTCTCATGTAACACAGAATTATGCTTAAGTATAGTAGATGCATTTATAATGGGTCTAGATAACATATCTGCAATGGTGTTATGTATACCCTTTTTATATCTGATGACTAAATGAAACTGTTGTAGAAAACCCATCCATCTATAGCGTCTTGATTGCTGCAACTTAGTTTGGGAGTGTAGATATTGAAGTGGTTGATGATCAGTATGTATTACTGTCTCTTTGCCCATTAAGTATTGTTTCCACTTTTTCACACTCTGTACTAATGCATACAATTCTTTATCATATGTAGGATAGTTAACTACTGCAAAATTAAATGTCTCAGAATGATAACATATGGGTTTACCGTGTTGTGTCAACACTACTCCCATGGCATAGTCACTGGCATCTGTTTGGATCTCCAATGGTCTTTGAAGATCAGGCAGTGCTAGTACAGGTGTTGTACTAATCTTTTCTTTCAAGGTGTCAAAGGCTTTCTGCTATTTGCCTGCCCACTGAAACACCTTGTTCAATCCTGTTAAAGCATGTAAGGGAGCTGCAATTAAGGAAAAGTTAGAAATGAACTTCCTCCAATATTGTGCTGCTCCTTAGAAGCTTCTAACTTCTATAGCAAATTTGGGTTTAGGCCAATTCACAATGACTGCCACCTTAGAGGGATCTATCTTCAATTCACCACCCCCTACTATATGACCCAAATAATTCAAAGATGTTTTGCCAAATTCACATTTTGAGAGTTTAACATAAAGTTTTTCCCTTTTCCAAACATCTAGTGTTCGCTTAACATGCTTTAAGTGTTCTTCCCACATTTTGCTAAATATCAGGATGTCATCTAGATACACAATAACAAAATCATCAAGAAAAGGTCTGAGTACATCATTCATTAATCTCATGAAAGTAGCAGGAGCATTAGTTAAGCCAAAAGGCATAAGCAGCCACTCATACAATCCATGCTTTGTTTTGAAAGCAGTCTTCCATGCATCTTGTTCTACAACTCTGACCTAATGGTATCCACTATGCAAGTCTAGCTTGGAAAAATAAACAGCTTCTTTCAATTGATCTAAAAGATCATCGATGCGAGGAAGGGGATAATGATTTTTTATTGTTATCTTATTCAGTGCTCAGTAATCAATGCACTTTCTCCACGAGCCACCTTTCTTTCTCACCAAAACGATTGGTCACCCACATGGTGATGTGCTAGGTCTGATGAACCCCTTCTCAAGCAACTCCTTCACCTGCTTCTTGATTTATGCGTTCTCTAAAGCGGACAACCTCTACATTCCAATGTTAGGCAATGGAGCATCTTGTTGCAAAATAATATCATGCATTATTTCCTTTTTGGGTGGCAAACCTTTAGGTTCTTGAAACAAGATATCATTCTCTGAAACAACCTTTTCTAAATCAGCTTGTTGTTTAGCATTACAGCCCTCAAATACATTGGTTTTATTAGGTTACTTTTCCTTTACAACCATCAGTAAGAATTGTTTGCATGAATTTATCATTTGTTTCATCTTCCCTGAGTTTATGAGAGTATAATTGTTCTTGAGCTTATGAGCTCTTACAAAGTATTTGATTCCATCTTTAACAAGTAGATACTTGTTCTTAGTTCTATAGAAAATAGCTTTTCTGTCATACAAGTAAGGACTTCCTAAAACAATTCCACATATATCCAAAGGAATTATGTCTAACTCAACCTCATCTACAAACGTTGACCCAAAAGAAAACTTGAGTTTGCATTGTCTAGTCACTTGTAGTTGTGCTTTATCATTTTACCATCCTAATGGGTATGGTTTCTTGTGAGGTGTAGTCAAATCCCAACTTCTTTAAAATTGCTTCAGAAATTAAATTTACTTGTGAGCCACTATCAAACAAAGTATCAATCTTTTGATGCTTGGAAATAACTCGAATAGGAAAAATCTCATGTCTTTTCCTCTCATTTTCTTCATTATCAGTAGATTGTGCAGAATTACTAGTAGATGCTTCAGAATTCTTACCTCTTATACCTGTGGCTGCAATAGTTGTTTCATCTCCTGAGTCTGACCCCAATCTTTCTAAATAGCTATAGCAGTCTTCTTCTTCTTGCCCTCGAACTTCTTAGGTCTCAGCTCCGAATGCAGAATCCAGCAGTGCTCATCATCATGCCCATCCTTTTTACAGTGAGTGCATGAAGCCTTGCTTTTCTATGCAGTGTTAGCCTTCCTTGCTTTCCATTTTTGCTTTCTTTTCTCCTTATTCTTGCTTGCAATGGGTTGGGATGATCCCCCAACTTCTAGACTTCCATTCTTTCCTCTAGCTTCTAGATGAGTATCTTGAACAGATACCTCATCTATACTAGTGGGATTAAACATGAGAATAGCGTGCCTCATGTAGCTATGTAGACCACCAATGTACTTCAACAAAGTCTCAGGTGAGTCTAATGAGATTCCTAGAATCAATGCTCTCTTTCTAAATTCTTGAGTGTATCCATGTACACTTTGCCCTTTCAACTGTCGAAGAGTTTGCCAGCTCATCATGGCTCGCTGCATGTAGGCCAATGGATAGAACTGCTTTTTGATTGCAGAAACAAATTCACTCTAGACAGAGATAGTCTTACCATGTCTCTTCATGTCAGCTTGGGTCCTGCCTTCCCACCAAACTAAGGCAGTGCCTCCACGGCGTAGGCTTGCCAGCTGAATCTTGCTCTTGTCTGAATCGATATTCTGCACTCTGCAAAAAACATCAATTTGTCTAATCCAAGTGTCTCTCTTTTCTGCGTTCAACTCTCCATCATATATAGGTAAATCAAATTTAACATCCATTTTAATCAAAGATGTCTTCTTTTTTATGTTCAGGGCTATTAGGAGGTGTGAGAAAGCTTTCTTCTTTCCCCTTGCCTTTTGAGTGGTCACGGAAGTGAGACTCATCTTCTCCTTTATCTTGTTTGGAGCTTGATGAATCTTCATCTTTGTGTTTTCTAAAATCCCTATACATTTCCTCTACCATGGACTTTATGATTAGGAAACTATCTATGAATTGAGATTTTGGCCCCATAGAACCTTCCTCTGACATTGTCTTCCGATGATAGACTCTCCCAATTTCAAGATTAGTTTCGACCAACTCTCCTTCTCCTAATTTGAGCTTTGGTCTAGTTAGCATTCAACAGCTAAACCCAACACAAGCTTGTCTCACCTTAACAGCCTTGAGCTCTGATACCACTTGATCTGAAAATCACTCATGAGTGACCTCAGTTAATTAATGAATGAATGAAGGTATTACAAACTCATGTGCTGGTGTGTGTGTGTATGTTATCTTAGGCAACAGATCGATCAGATTGCAAAATACACAGACGCTAGAGAATGGAAAACAGTAAGAGAAACACTGTAAGCAAATACAAGAACACAACAAATTAACATGGAGTTCACCCAATCCTCCTGGGCTACGTCTCCGGTCCAGCTTTCAGTGGTGGTCTTTTCTTATTGTGTCTTTAAAGCAGAGTTTTTACAATGAGGAGCTCAATTTGAGTCTCCTGAAACAGATGGTGCTTAGCATGGTGGTTCTTGGATTCCCCAAGCCACTAGAGTGCACAGACTCTTCCTTACTAAGTCTCAACCTCAACTGGTCTTGAATGGGATGAGTCCAATTTGGTACCCAGTTCCCGACAGATATCCTCTCAGGAATTGCTCGAACCTCTCAAGCCTTCTGTCTTCTCGATGCTAACTTGCTCTGCAGGTTAGCTCGGCTCTCTATTTTCTACTTCTTGCTTATTTTCTGTTCTATCCCTCTGTCTCACTGTCTCCTTCTTTCTTACAATGCTCGCTTCGCGCTACTCTGTCTCTATCTTTGTTTGTTCATGGCTTAAAGCCAATTTGTCTCATGACTATTCGCTTCCTCTTCCGCCCCTTCGAAAACTCTGTTGTTGTTCGCTTGGAGTTCCCTGCCTCTGCGTCATTGCCACTGTGTAACATCTCGCAGGGAAGTGGCCACTTGTCCTCTCACGAACTGTGCCAGCTCTTCCTCAAACGGTTCGGTATTTCGGTTACGTTGTGTAATGATTCATCCACCAACTCAGCGGTCAAATCAGACTTCAGACTTTTATATGCCGCAACTTAATTCTCCCTTCAGATCCGGTCATTCATCGGGCGGATTCTCCGCCGTCAGATTTGGAGCCCCCAAATCCTACGGTGTTCGCTCTTATCGCACGGTTGACTTGCTTGGACGTTAGCCCACGATGAGAGGCGGTTTTCTCTCTCATCCGCCGGACACGCGTCGTTCGTTGTATGGCATCGCTGGGTCTCCTGACAATTCTGCTTACCGCCCAACATGCCTCCGATATTCTGCCAGTTTTGGAGTGCGGAACCGCCTTTCGCTTTAGTGCTTTTCCCACGGTTTTCGACTTTTCTTTGCGACCGAGCGCTCGGGGCCTTTCCGGACTTCCTAACTGCTAGTTTGCATCCTACGCGGTCTCCATGGGCCTTGGTCAACGCACTTTGACCGAGGTCCTCGTCGTTCCTTGCTGGCTACAAACTGCCACCGTCCAGAGGTCTTCCTGATAGCTCTTTGTTCACAAGTTTTTGAAGTCTGTCCTGATTTGATACAGTCATAGAACTCTAATAATTTTCATGGATCCAATTCAGATCATGAGCAAAGAAACTCGAGCAAGTTTCTAAGAAAAGAGAAACTTGGAACTCATCCCTGATTAAGAGGGAGAGTTAGACACAACATTCTTGTCTTTAGTTTGGAAAAAATAACGGAGGATTGTGTAATCATCTGGCATTCGACACTCTTTGAGGATGTGGTAGGGCATCCAAGACAAGAGTGGGCAAGAGGACCAATATTCTTGAGGGCTGGGAACCCAAGATGAGAATAGTCCTAGTAGGGCATACTCAGAGAACACCCGAGTGGGTATGACCCTAAGAGAGACAATGATGATGCATGTCTATCAGTCATTGATCTCGCCAACATTGTGCTCTGATCGAAGTGAGAGATAGATTTGTTAGTCAAGGCCTTGCTAAACGGAAACAATGTTAGTTGAAATGATGCTATAACATATGGATTGCAAATCTAATTCTTCTTATGAGAAATTCTTCAAATTGAGAATGACCAAGTACCATTATGAATACCTCCGTGGTTAAGAGGGAGTGTCGAAGAAAGTGTAACTAGGTTCGGTCTTCATAATGACATGATCTTTGCATTTGATGTAATAAAAGGAAATAATTTATTTTTGTACTCTTGCTATATGGGTTTCATGAGCAAGAAGTGTCTCTAGGTAAAAGACTTATTTTTTATGTCTTTAGGATTTATTTAAATGTCAAAGAGTCATGTCATGTGTGTAGAAACTCTTTATGAGATCATGTAAATATGTACAAGTCTTCAAAGTTGTGTAACAACCCTCCAAGACCAAGATCAATGCCTCAAAAGCAAGCTCACCGAAATTTGCAAGCAAAACAACAAAGAAATCTTATGCCGGCTCCAAAATGAATTAAATTTATAAATGGATGTCACGTCGGCTTGAAAAAGGACATGTCGGTTCATAAATACACGTCGGCTCCAACGTATGGACATAACCACTATAAATACCCATCTAGGGTCAACGAAAAAGATCAAGGAAAAATTTTGGATTTCTCTAAAATTTCGTATGGAGGAGCAGAGTCGCAGTTAGGGCTTGACTACACCTCGGTTGGGGTTTAGGTGTGTTGTCGCACAGAGTGTCTAAGCACTGCAACAACGCTCAAACCGGGGGCTGTCACCCTGATCCCTGATCTCTCCGTTTAAGCCGTCTCCCTAGGCTAAGGGGGGTAGACCCTATGGGATAAAGGAAGACCAACTAAGAATCAACTGGCTTAGGAGACACAGCGGGGAAAACAAGCACTTGATCGATATTTAAAAAATTGATTAGATCTTAATTGCTTAAGACCAGTGCCTTCGCAAGATGAAGTGAAAACTGAGTAATTGGCTTGTTGCTGCTGCTGCTTAGGAAATAGAAATATGAACAAACCTTTTAACAATTGCTTGAAAATACTTACCAAAGTGTCTAACATGTGATGAGCATCAGATAATTCAAGCAAAACGATCAATTGCACAATGACTTAACAATGTTCCAGCAATTAAATTTCTCAAGATGCAAATGCTTTAAACAACCACACAATTCAGATCCCATAATTAAAAGATGTATGCTTAAAGAACCAAATCCAGAAAAATTTCAGCATCTTCAAATAGTTAATCTCTAGATATAAAAATTTAAGCACATTTAACTATAGAGAAATTTAATACCACAAAATTCTCCTTTAGATTTTATTCTCGACAAATTCGATTAGTGGAAATGCAACAACAGGCAACAGAGAGCAGCACAGCGTTGCAAGTCTGAGGATGATGCAACGATATGGGGTGCGTATTTCGGATCGCTGCAAGGCAGCACGTAGGTGAGGAATACGCACAGTGAAGGAAAGGAGGCAACGTGAAAGGGCAGCAATAAGATCACGCAGATGGAGGAAGAGGGATGCGAATCGAAGGTGAGGTTGAGAGCTATGGGTGGATGAACAGCTGCATGTTTCAATCTCAAATTCGGGCAGCGAAGAGCAAGGAATGGCCAGAGAAAGAGAACTATGGACAGCAACGTATTAAGGGGAGAGACTGTAGGCAGAGAGGGCCACAGAGCATATTGACTGCGGGTTGTAGGTTAAAAATGATAGCATCAGGTGAAGTAAAACACAGCAACATATACAGATAAAATATCCGAAATCCAACGGACGGTAGCTCAATCAACCCTGAGAAACTTTTGATTGAAAAGACCTTTGAAACCCCCACAAAATCTCCAGATTTAAGAATTTGCGAACCCTTACAAAATTTTCCAGATAAAAAACAATTTATGTTTGAACCCCTGGACTGCAAAATCATGCCCTTGCAAACGCTGGTTGTGAGGCCAGATCTTACTCTCCAGGGCCTAGATCTGGCTTCACACAAAATCTCCTCTTCAGATCTGCAACTTGCAAATGGCAAAAAGAAAACGCCCAGAAGCGAAATATACAATGATGAAACCTTAAAAACCCTAACTAAATAATTACAGTAATTACAAGCTGAAAGCTCTAAATAGCCAGATTTGTCATTATGCCATACATATTTTTAAAATTTATGATTTAAAATGAGGTGCTTCAGAAAACCCTTCATGCATCCACAACAGAAATTCTAATGATAAGCTCGGGATCAAAACTAGTTGGGCTCTTCAGAAAATGCAATCCGGGAGTTGGCTAATCCAACTGAAGACTTCCCCGAACGCCCGGTGATCTCAAAATCAAGGATTTCCTACACAGCTTAATTCAACCATTAACATAGAGAGAAAACAACAGTGAAATTCAAATCTAATGGAGATACCTGCCATTATATTCAGAAATTAAACTATCATTCAAACCCTAGTGATCAAACAAGATACCTGTGTTCAAATCAATCTTCAATAAGCTAACATCAATGGATGAAAGTAAATCTATGCAAGAAAATAAAACATCTTACAACATTTTTCCGAAGAGTAACACCAGCAGAGATTAACCCCAAAGTCTTTCTTTATTGCACATAGAAAAAAAGATTACAAAAGAGCTTTCCTTAGCACATGATCAGAAGATTGGATAATCTCAACTGACCACTGACCTCCTATTTAAAGAAAAATTTCCCAACGACTAGTTCGAGTGATCCTTGTCAAAGCGATCTCGACCGTCGATGAAGATCAAAATTTCTTTTAATCTCATCCGTCGAAATTTTAAATATTGAGGAAATTTCGAATTTTTCAATTAAATATATTTAATAAATCCAAAAAAATTAAAATTTTGCATTTATTTCCTCAAATCTTTGACTTTTACTTAACCCCAGGGACCTAAGACATAAAATTTAACAAAATAATCAAATAATCTTAGTCCCTAGACCAGTTAAGCTTTAATTTTTTAAAAGACCCTCAAATTTTACCTTTGGAAAATTTCAATTTAACTAGGACCTAGGACCTATGAGGGGATAAATATTTTTCTAACCCTCAAGACACTTTACATCATGACTTTTATAATTTTACATCTCAAGGGGGAAAACCCATTTAACATAAACCCTCACAGACTACCCAGTCTTGCGACACAAATATAATCTAGCAGATCAAGCAATTTGTAATAAAATAACCTAACCAAATAATTAGGATTATTCCCAAATCACTTTTACATAGACTCAACCTAGCACACTAGGACTCCCCTAACATTCCGATGACAAAATCCATTCTGGCTTTGGGGTAAGGCTGAAGGAAAACTCTGCCAATCATAGATCGGTGAGACAAAAAACCTTCCGGAATGTAGATCACCACCAGAAAATTAGGTTTACCTAGGCAAATACATACATGACACAGATCTGCTAAGATTATTTACACATTTACACATGCAGACTGGGTTTACAATACAACATGATCAAGCTGATGATGATAGTCGAATGGCACGGACATGTCGATTAAGCGCTACCCCTTTGAGAAAAAAGGGGGGGTACTGCTATGGGTCGTTGACACGTAGTGGTCAACAAGGTGCAGTCAAGACCTCACGTATATGGAGCAATAATGACGCAGATGTGAGGCAAGTATTGGGCCTAAATATATCCTCTATTGCAGGTGCAGAAACTCAGATAGAAGAAGCAGAGAAGATCTCGGATGAGGTGGCATGAAGTCTAGACATTCTCGGCATAACAAGGAGAAGTCTTGGCATCAAGATCTCGATGGCACTCCTATTTCAGACTAGTCGTTGAACAGCAGTGATAGATCTACTCTCTCAGCGCAATGAAGAGTATGTGAAGAGATCCTCGAGCATACATAGAGAGGGAGACTAAGTCATCACAGTATTCAGATCTTGTATAAGACAGTTTCAACATGCTTCGAAGAAAAGTGACAAGGATCATAGTCTTGATCCCGACTTAATTGAAATCACAGTAATTATAGATCATGATCATATATATATATATATATATATATATATATATATCAGTGATCTCATTGTCTCAGAGGATCTCAGTACAGCAAGGGATGTATTAGCAAATGATCCTGGCGATACTATTGAAGGCCTTTATGTTACAACAATGAGGTTGTAGCAGTGATGAAGATCATGGTGTTGCAACAGTGATAATGATCATGATGGTGATGACCTCTAAAGGAGCAGCAAGATGATGATCTCAGCAGTGCTCGAGGAAGAGGATTGATGGCTTGGTCTTGGAGAGGCAGATTGTGTCAAGGGTCATGGTCTTGGTATTCATCAATTGGAATCTCTATGAGAAAAAATTTCGTGCGGGTTTTCCTCTCCAAGAGGGAGAGGTTTTGGCCCTGGCAGAAAGCCAAATATTTGTGTTCCTGTCTCCTTTGTTTTGATAGCAGTTTGATGAAGTTAACTTACACATGCTAATAATGAAGTAAACATCAAGCTAAAGATTGCATTAACACTTCACAAATTGTTATCATGTATCAAAGAATCATCTTAACTATGCTTGCCCTAGATTTTTCAACATATCATACATGTCCTTAGACTTTTTCAAATTTCCAACATATGCAAGTAAATGATCTTGTAAACCATCAGCTATAATCTTCTTTGCTTTTAACTCACCTTTCTTGTACTTCTTCTTGGCAACAGCAAGAGCATTTTCAGGAGACTCGGAAACTTTTCCTTGTATGTATTCCCAGACATCATTGTCATCACCTATAATTTTCAACTTGATCTTCCGAGTAACAAAGTTAGATGAGTCTCTGAGCTTCTCATTTTCCTTGAAGTAAGAGGTGGAAATATTGACTTGATTAAATAGGCTCCTTCAACTTTTCCAAATATGATTGCTTGAGCTCTTGTCTCCTTCGGGCTTGTCTTTCACCTTAGCTCTGATACCATGTTAATTTTTCCACTGCTCTACGCCATATCAATTACTTTAACCCAATTCAATTTTTCAATTAGCAATATTTTCAACAATAATCAATTCTTCCAATAAACAACAATAACTGAAGATAGAACAGTAAATGCAATGACAATAGGAAAAAATCAACACATCAACAAGAGACACCGATTTGGTCAAAAACAAGGGAAAAACCCTCTTGAGATAGGGAATAGGAAATAGGTGATTTCTCCTTGATGATAACTGCTTGTGAATACTTTTTACTTCTTTAGATTAGGTTCTTCTTTAACTTAGATTATTATAGTGTTCTTCTTCATCAAACAGCGACTAAACCATAAACAATAATGAGACAAGAGACACAAGATGTAGGCAATAAACCAGGGCCAAAACCTCCCCAACTTGAGAGGAAAACCCAAACGAATTCTTCCTTTTATAGAAACTTCAAGTGGCGAATACCAAGACCAAGACCCTTGACTTACCAACCACGCCAATACCAAGTCACAAGGCTTCTATGATCAACTTCTTTTGTCTTGAGTCAACACTAGTCAAACTACTTGCTTTCCTTTGGATCTCGACTACCCTTCAGATTTCGGCCTCTTGGATCAGACCTGCAACTCTCGGCCTCTTCAGAAACTCTAGTTGCAGCACATATGAGGGTATCTCCACCAATTTTTTGTACCTTGATTCCCTTCACTTGGATACTAAGACTTCCTTCTGCAATTCAGCTTGATGGATACCTTGTCTTCTTCCTTAATTCGACCTCTAGGATGATTGTGCCAGCCTCGGCTTATTCTGCGACAAATGGCACCAATTATCCTCGCACGTGTGAAGTATATTGGCCCAAAATAGATCAGAACTAACTTGATTATGATCCTCCTTTCTTTGCTTATTGATGAGCTTATTCTTTGGTGTTTCTCGCACTTCACTATACTGGATGCTTGATCGAATGGTGTAATAAGTGAGGTCGAGCTCTTTCTATATATAGTGATTTGCTCCTTGAAATAGGTCGACTTGTGTAAGGGAGTAGGCCGAGATGCTTTTCTAGAATGGTCTCTAGCTCCTTTGGAAAGCCAACTTGAACAAATGCTTGTGACAAGGTCTTGGATGGTTAATGACTCAAACAATTTTACTTTTTACAATATGTAACATGTCTTCAATACATGACATTGACTACCTAGACTTTATGACTTAATGACCAAACCTAATGGCTCACAATGGGAGCTTTAACTATAAAATAAAATTCCTTGAGCATGAAACCCCTTACTCAAGCATTACAAAATAATTTTATTTTTCTTCTTTACATCAATTACATAAAATCTATTATGGGATTTTTGAGGTCTAAAATGGGCCTCCTAAGAAAAATATACAACCAAAATAAACTTAATAAGAACCAATAGGATTCAAGATGATGATGTCAACCACAGGGAATGATTCACCATTTTTGGAGTAAAAAAGTACAAAGATCAAAAAATAATAGAATAATGAAACTACTTTTTCAAGTCGTATTTTCAACTTATCTCCCTAAGTTCTTACTCAAATTTCGAGCGGGAGTACTTGTTGGATGCAAAATTGAATTCTTCATCCAAGGAGTACCCATGTTGCATACTTTTGATGGACCCTACTACATGAAGAATGAGAAATACATGAAAAAAATGGAGTACTTGTTGGATGCAAAATTGAATTCTTCATCCGAGGAGTACACGTTAGAATTCTTATATATTATTTTATTAAAATATATATATTATATATTTAAAATTAGATATTTCTTACACAATTTTAATTAATGATACAAATTTATTGATTTCAAACATAGATCTTCATCTATAGCTATTAGCATGCATAGTACATACAAAATTCAAATAAATGTCAGTGGTACTGGTCACATAAATGATAAATCTATTAAAAATTTAAATCATGATTCATAATTCATAGCTGAAAGACAACTTACAACTACAAGATAGTAAGATAAACGCACTAACAACTGTAGTTTTCTAATTAAGTCATCAAATCAAAATGTGTTACATAGGTATTGTTGGTGCAATGCCAATGGCAAATAGAAATAGAAAATATAAAACAACTACAGGTATACAAGCCTCAAGGCATCAATCAGCATCACTGTCCTCATCATCATTATCCCCACTACTCTCCTCTGCATCCTCCTCCTCCCCTGTACCCATAGTCGCCTCTGTATCTGCTGGTGTAGAGGTTGACCCCTCTAAGTCATCAAATCTAACAGGCTCTAGCACTGGATCATTGAGATCCATGTTGGCCAATGCCAACTCAACAGTGGTGTCCAGACCCATATCATCAGGAAAGACATCCCACATCTTTGTTTTTCCCCTCAACCACTCTTCCCTCCGCCTGTAAATAAGACAAAGGTTGGTGTGCACATACACCATTGTCTCTGCCCTAGACTACTCAAGCCTGCTCTTCTTCACATTATGCAAATTCCCATATGTGCTCCAATTCCTCTCGCAACAAGAGGATGAAGTCACCTGAGAGAGGAGCCTCATGGCTAACTGCTGAAGAGGAGGGCTTGTTGCCCCATGATTTGCCCACCAAGAATAGGGCTTCTTAGCCCCCATGTCTCTAATCACATCATAACCTCCAAATCGACCAGTGCCAGTGGAAAAATCTGCAAAGGCATCCTCCACCTCAGCAAGCAATGCACTATCTTGATAAATCCGCCTGAATGCCTCTTTCCTCCCTTGTGAGATTTCACCATCCATGTGAGGAAGGAATCTGCGGGAAGGTCCACCATTCAGCCACTCATGGCTGTAGTATTTGGGGTTCAATGAGTGAGCCAAACAATGTAAAGGTGTACAATTCTTGTCCCATCTGCTGACAAGAATATCATGTATGGTATTGCACAAGGCCTCTGGTGATGTCTCATACTCGGGGCACTCACTCTGTAGAATAATGCTCCTCACAGACTCAATCATGGAATCCCATCCCTCATAAACCTCTCATAGGATGGGTTTGTCTGTACCTGCAACTCGAAGCAAAGAAATGATAGGGTCCAGGATCCGAATAATTAGATCTACCCTCTCCCACCAAGCATCATCTAGCACTGTGTCCTTCACTCTTTTAGAGATTGCCTGATCTGTCTTTCTCCAAAAAGACCAAAACTCAGAAATAACCATGGACCCAAGAGCGGTCTTGACCTCTCTCAACCTCTTCAACATCATGAATGAAGATGCAAACCGTGTATCAGCAATCTTCAACAATGATAGATTGTTGTACTCCTTGTAGATAGTGAGGGCATTTGTATGATTTTGCACAAAGTTACGGATATGTCTTGCATCCTCAATAATGCTTCCAAACCAAAGCACATCAGAAGCAATGGATTTCAGTGCTAAGTTCAATGAATGGACAATGCAAGGTGTCCAAAACACTTGTGGATATTTAGCTTCCACAATCATGCTAGCAACCTTGCAAACAGGTGCATTATCTGTAATGATTTGCACACAAGAATCAACACCTACATCTTCAACGACTTTAATAAATAACTCACCCATAAATTGTGCATCATTGTATTCGCCAAGTGTATTCACTGCTTTCATGAAAACTGGACCATTCAAGGAAGACACCATGAAGTTGATGATTGGGTGTCGTGCTGGATCTGTCCATCAATCAGAAACAATGCTAACCCCAGATGTTGGCCATAATGCCATAATAGGCTCAAGCATTTTTTGCACCTCTTTTTTTGCCTTCGTCAACAATGTGGTTCTCAGCTTCTCTGACCCAGGAGGCACATACCCTGCTGGAGCCCCTTGAGTTAGAGCTCGGCACATCTCAACAAATAAAGGTGAACGTGCAACATTAAATGATATGAAGTTTTGATAGAAGAAGAAGGCAATGGTGAGATCAAGCTCTTCTTGTCTCTCTTTTTGGAAAATCTTGTCCATTGGACCAAGTGCTCTTCTTTTTGATGCTTGTCCCCAATAGAAGTAGAACTCTCAAATGGAAATTTGGTGGTGGCTTTCCTCAAAAACGGAAAGGGGTCTTCATTCTTGGGTTTTTTTATTTTGAAGCCAGTGCCACATGTTCCATACCAACATTGGCCTCCTTTTCCAATTCTTTTCTCTTTTGTGAAGTAATAGCTCTACAAAATCCAATCCCACAACCAGGTAAAGCCAACAAATGTGATTTCACACGGTAATATGTGCTTTTGAAAGAAATGATACAAAAGTTGCATTTCCATTGCACATTGCCTCCTCCCTTTCCCTTGTTGTTTGGCCCATCCTCTCTTGTGACATATTTCCACAATGGATATTTATCATTGTCTTTAAGTCCTCTTCCCTCAACATTACTTGCAGCAGACTCTGATGATATTGGGGGAGGAGGGGCATCTCTACCCATGACATTCTTGCCCTTCCTTTGCCCCCTAACTGTTGCCTTTAATTGAGTCATGAACATTGTTACCTGTTAAAAATATGAACAAAGCATGCACAAATTTGTAAATAAAAAATCATATGCAAACTGCTGTAAAAAATGCAAAAAAATGGAGGTGAAATGCCAGTCTTAGAACAGAGACAGTTTTAGCATGTCTTTTGGAAATTCAAGGTTGCAACTTGCCAGAGTATTCTGAGAAATTCAAGGTGACAATACACATAAATTATAATTAAATAGATTCCACTGCCAGATATAAAGTTATTTCATTACAAATCGACCCCATTCATAACAACCGCAGGGTCCATACTATTATAAATTGGTAGCTATTCAGGTTCAGAACAGTGTGGCATGTTTCATACAGGTTAACTTTCAAAAGCATGGCACCGGATTAACCTTTCACTTTCAAAATTCAGGCATAGGTTAGTTATCTGAAGTCTGGTATCAAACATAATGAGCGCACTTCTTGGCAATGTGTAGTTTGAATGGATATGAACACCGGGTTTTAAACTTTTACCAAGTCAAGTCATTGTTCCAAAACCCAAAATGACATGGGGTGTGTAATAGAAAAATGAATGACACGGGGTTCAGAATAATTTAGCGTTCTTATGCCCAGGTTAATTTTTGTTGTCACTTTTTAAAAATTCTGGTCAATGATGGCATCAAAGGCCTGTCTTGATTTATTTAAGGAAATGTTACAATTAGCGAGGCATGGAGACCATTTTGCTATACAGTCCACTGTTCTGGGATATACTGATGATGAGATACAATTTAAAGATTGAGTTTGGAATTCATTTTGCGTTGGTGAACTGATGGACAGCACGAGGGGCCATAATGTAAACCCAGAACTGTTAATGGTTCACCACCCCATTCATTAGTTTATGCCATATGGAAGAAATTGCATTCTACAAACTGTAAACACTGAACAGTGAGATCAGAAATGCTGCAAATGCACTTACCTGGTGGACCGGTGGTCGATTCTCCTTGCTAAATACTCTACTCCTTGCTGCAACAGCACAAATCACTTGCCAAATGAAAATATTAATGAGCAAACACGCCCTTTTCATACCTGCGCTGAGCTTAGCGAGTCCTGGAAACAGGACACGATGCCCAAAATCGCGACACGCTTTTGAAAATCGTGACACGACCTCGGATTCGACGCGTCAGAAAAGGACACGACGTGTCATATGATTTGGACACGAATCCGGACCGAATCGTGTCGGATTCGCTGGATTCGGGATTCGAGGGACCTCTAGGGCGAATCCGGTTATCTAGTCTATACCTAAAAAGGACATATCACTGAGTTGCATTGTTATATAGGATTACAAGTATTCATGTACAACTACGTTACAACAAAATCATGGAGTTGTTAGGAAGGAGCTAACAACAAGATAAGGCCTGCTATGGAGGGCTAGCTAAGTTATACTAGGACTGTGGATTTGCTACAGCTAGGACAGCGTGGGTTGAAGGGATAAGCTCAGAAGTTGATCAAGGAGTCTGTCTCGTGGGCAGCAAGTTGACAGTGATTAAAAGGAATTGATCTTTGTAGGCGAAGGATAGCCTACTACAAGAATTGAGAGTCCTAGGGTTTGTGAGATGAAAATTGTTGAAAATTGGGTCAACTATGGGACGAATTTCCCCATAGGAACCCATCTACCCCAAAGGAAGCTTGTCTTGCCCCTAAGAGAATTCAATTGGATAAAAGATATATTATTATTTAATGTGGCACAAACATTGGCAAACAACCATTAAGGAAAATACTTTAAATATTAAGGCACCCATGAGAAAATTATAAAGGGTAACGTTGGCAAGGTCAATTCGGCTCCACTATTGGAGGATTCCATTTACCCATCGAATGCATAATAAGATTGTTGTTTGGCTCATTAGACACACGCTCAATGGCTTGCACATTTATTTTTTGTGGCTAGAATTCTTCGTTAAGGCTCGCACTCTTTATGTCTTGCATTGCATTTCTTTGCAACTCGATTATAACTCTGAGGCTCGCTCTCTTTCCTATGGGCTCGTATCTAATCATTTGTGGCTCTTACAATGAATCGCATGGCATCTCTGAGGATTGTATGTTTGTTCTATGGCTCGCATGGCGTATCTATGACTCACATTGAATTTCTATTAATCACATTTTTGTTGTGGCTTGCACATAAGTCTTTGTAGCTCGCATTTTATAATTCGCATTTGTTATTATCTATGGCTTGTCTTATCTATGGCCCACTCTCTTATTTGTGGCTTGCATTTATTTATGTGACTCGTGGCTCGCATCTATTCCTATGACTCGCTCTTACTTGTGGCTCGCTTTTATTCCTATGACTCATGACTCACATCTATTCCTATGACTCGCTCTTAATTGTGGCTCGCATTTATTCCTGTGACTCATGACTCGCATCTATTTCTGTGACTTGCTTTGATGACTCACATATGTTTCCATGAATTGCACTTACTCTTTGTAATGTTATTTTCTATGGCTCGTTGTGGTTCGCATTATTTTCTTTGTGACTTCTTGTGACTCACATCTCTTGTAAGGCTTTGATGTTTTGATAAAGACGGTGATCAATATAATAGTGAGACAGTGATCTATGTGACAGTGAGACAGTGACCCTATTGACAGTGAGACAATGATCTATGTGACAGTAATATAGTGACCTTGTTGACAATGAAACAATGACATTGTTGACAGTGAGATAGTGATCTATGTGACAGTGAGACAGTGACTTTGTTGACAGTGAGACGGTGATCTATATGACAACGAGACAATGATCAATATGATAGTCACCTTGTTGTATGACAGTGACCTTGTTTGCATAACAGTGACCTTGATGGATGATCAGTGACCTTGACATGATATTGACCTTGATATGACTGTGACAATTGTAATCTAGATGACAGTGATAACATTATGTCTACAAGTGATATGGAGACTTGTGTAAACTTCTCTACTAACAGGTTTGGACTAGTAGGCCTAATGTATTGAATGATATAAGATGTGTCTCATACTTATTGCACATTGTATCTCAGCTGAACATTTGATGATGAATATCTAATAGAAGAAGAATCGGGTTGGGCTTTCCCCCTTGTGGGGTTTTGCCCTGGTCTCTGACCTAAATCTTGGTGTCTCTATTGTGTATGCTTTTCTTTTTTCGTTCCTTATTGTTCCACTACATTGTTGATGTTTGTTGTTCTCTCTACATAATTGCTAATGATGATATGATGTTATAGGGTGAATGTAATGTGAAAATGTTGAAAAAATTTACAAATGCAATTATCTACATCAAAGAACAACTTGGCCCTAAAAAATAAGACAAACTTGGAGTATTGAATGCCAATGGAGTTGGTGTGATGCATACTTGCTTTATCTCCTTCATAGCATGTGGAATGACTTTGTGTTGATGTTAGTTTGTAATCCTTTGGTGTGGCTAGACAGCTCAATGAATCTGCAAGATGAAGAAACCCTAGCTCTCACAATTCATGCAAAAAAAAGGAAAAGGAAAGCAACATGCATCAGTAGCTTATGTTGAGGATGAGGATGAGCATCCAACTCAGAAGAAGTCAAAGGAATCCAAGCTTGATGAGAATACAGATGGATTTCATTAAGAAGGCAAGGATCAAGAAGGAATTGACAATTTCCTACAACCCTTTGCAACTTCTTCCTTAATCAAGAGATAAGTACTTCATATTTTTTTCCCTTGGTTATTGTTATTTTTGGTGAGCCTCTTGTCTTTGTATTTTTTGTATGGTTATAATTGTTTCTTCCATGGCCTCCTGAATAAGGTTTGCAAGTACATCGTGAAGGTTGCCAAAGTAATGATTATGGCAATAGATGGAAGCATCAGGAAGAACAAAGCAAGGCTTGTGACGAGAGGGTTCTCCCAATAAGAGGGACCAGCAATAGCAAAAGGACCTACTTACATGACAGAGGGAGCAGCAGTGGCAGAAGGACTTGCTCATGTCACACAGGGAGAAGCCAGGACTACCACAGGAAGACTTGTTTTAGAAGCTAGAAGGACATGGTTGGGCCACTTCATTCGAGACATAGTACAAAGAGGAGCAAGAGAACTCCAATACATATCCATAAAAGAGTAGGTTGTGGACATACTTCAAAGACGAGCTTAGTATGATGTTGAATGTCTCCCTCATTGGAAGGGAATAATGAGGTCATTGCAAGATTGGGTTGACCATCTCCTAAAGCCATAAAGGACTTTGGCTGGGTCATAAAGGACTTTGACCAGGGGCGATGGAATTATTCACCTTTGAGCCATAAGGACTTGGCCAGGTCATAAAGGACTTTGACCAAAAAGGGTGAATGGCCCAAGGCAAGTACAAGGGAAATTATAGGATACATTCACCTCTAAAGCCAAAAGGACTTGGCCAGGTCAACTAGAATTGAATGTCTCGGGGAAATTATAGGATTGGATAGATCTTCTTCTTAGAAGCCAGAAGGACTTGGCTACGACAACCGAAGGAGATAGATGTAATTCACCATTAAAGCCAGAAGGACTTGGCTAGGTCATAAAGGACTTTGGCCAAAAAAGTAAATGGTTCAAAGGCAAATTCTCTCCAGAAGAATTTGTATGCCTCGACTAGGTCATGACCAGAGGAGATTGATACATTTTCCTAAGGAGCCATAAAAGAATTTGGCCAACTTAGATATACGAGGAGTTAATTGCCCACTCCAGGGTGGAGTTATCTATAGACATGCATCAATATGGCAATGCTCATAAACTCTTCTTAAGGAAGGAGAAATTTCAGCTAAAGGAGAATCTATTGCATCCAAGTAGAATACCTCCCTCACTAAGAGGGAGTTTTGATTTTTTGTGTAGCGTCGAGAGGTATTCCTACATGCCAAGAGGCCTCCTAAGTCAGCCTAGAAAATTTATGGAAATTAAAATAAAATCATTTTTATTTTTGGGTTTCATGTAGGCTCAAAAGGGACAAGTCGACCCCACCATGAAAGGGTGTGTCCCTTTGGGGTAAATGCACCCATTTGACTTGTATAAATACACACACAAGATGTGACACTTCATTTGTCACATTCACTCATCATCTCTCTTATATAGAAGACACTCGTGGGAGCAGAAAAAGGATGAAATTGTTGGAAAATGTAACTAGGTTTGGTCTTCATTTGATGTATTTGAGTCATCATGTAATGTACTTGTTGACCACTACGTGTCAACTACCCATTAGCAGTACACCCCCTTTTTCGCAAACGGGATAGCGCTTGAGCAACGTGTCCATGCCTGTCATCATCAACCCGATCATATTGTTTTGTAAACCCAGTTTACATGTGTAAATTGTAAGTATCTAAGCAGATCTGAGTCATGTATGTAAATTGCCTAGGTGGACCTAATTTTCTAGTGATAATCTACGTTCTGGAAGGTTTTTTGTCTCACAGAGCCATGATCGGCAGAGTTTTCCTTCAGCCTAACCCCAAAGTCGGAATGAACTTTGTCATTAGAATCTTAGAGGAATCCTAGTGTGTTAATCTGCTAGATTATATTTGGTCGCAGAACTGGGTGGTCTATGAGGGTCTATGTCAAATGGGTTTTCCCCCTTGAGATGTAAAATTGTAAAAGTCATGATGTAAAGTGTCTTGAGGTTAGAAAATGTTTTAATCCCCTCATAAGTCCTAAGTCCTAAGTCCTAGGTGATTTTTCCAAAGGCTAAGTTCGAGGATCCAAAAATAAAAAATAAAACAATAAAACAATAAAAAAAAGATATAAATAATAATAATAAAAAAATTAAAAATAACTAAAAATTTAAAAATTTAAAGATAAATAATATAAAATAAAATAAAATAAAATTTAAAAATAAATAAAAATTTGCAAAATAAATAAAATAATAATAAGTCAAATTTTTGAGTAAATAAATGCAGAATTTTAATTGTTTAATATATTAAAATGCATTTAAAAATTCGACGGATGAGATTAAAAGAAATCTCGATCCTCATCGACAGTCGAGATTAGTTTGACATGGATCACTCGAACTAGCCGTTGGCAAATTTTCCTTTAAATAGGGTGTTAGGGGTCATTTGAGAGAGATTAGATCTAAGAGTTTGGTGCTAAAGAAAGCTCCCTTGTAGTCATATTTTGTGCAATAAAGAAAGACTTTGGGGTTAAAAATCTTGCTGGTGTTACTCTTCTGAAAGTGCTGTAAGATGTTTTATTTTTCTGTATAATTTTATTTTCAGCCATTGTTAATAGCTTGATGAAGATTGATTTAGGCACAGGTATCTTGTCTGATCTCTGGGGTTTGAATGATAGTGTAGATTCTGAAATATAGTGGCAGGTATCTCCACTTGATCTGGATTTCACTATTGTTTTCTCCCTCTATGTTAATGGTTGATTTTAAGCTATGCAGGAAATCCTTTTTTTTAGATTACCGGGCGTTAGGGGAAGTTCTCGGCTGAACCAGCCAACTCTGGGATTGTGTTTTCTGAAAGAGCCCAGCCAGTTCTTGATCTCGGGCTTATCATCTAAAATTTTTTATGAATGCATGCAGGGTTTTCTAAAGTATCTCACATTAAAATTAAATTCTGATAATATTATTGTGATTATTGACAAGTTTGGCTGCTTAAGAGTCGAAAATTTGTAAACGCTGTAATTATTTAGTTGATTTAGGGTTTTCAGTTTTGTTTTCTTGCACATATTATTTTTGGGTGTTCTGTTTTTTTTTGCAGGTCACAGGTACATGCTTTGAGAATTTTTCAGGGTTTCCATCAGGCAATTTGGAGCAGGAAAGATTTAAAATTTTGATCAGGTTTTTGGACTGCGGGTTTGCAAACTGCGTTTTCAACTTTCACTGCTGCCTGTGTTTTGCTGCTGCAGAAAAATTTTAATTTTTTTTTTTTTAGGCTGCAGTCATTGTTGCTCCCTTCAGCCTACACAAGGCTGGCGTATTCACCTCTTCATGTGACCCCCTCATCCGTTCAGCGCATTGCCACATTGCGAGATCCGCGTGCCTTCCAATACCTACGCACTTGTCTTCACCTCTCTGTCTGCCTTTCGATTTCTTTTTTTTCCTTACGCTGCTCCTTCCTTTCACGCTATTCCCATCACCATGTTCTCCAGCTCTGCGTTTTCACCCACAATTGCTGACATTCCTTGTTTCAAACCTGCAAGTCAAATCACCCTGTTCTCCAAACCTACGGACCTGCACACACACGACAGCAACAGTTCGCGATTCAACCTGATAGACCACGCAACCACCCTTGTTCTCTTCAACCTGCATGCCGTCTCTCACCTGCAGCATTGTAGCTATCTCCATGCAGCCCAGCTCTTGCGTCTTCAAACATCAAAGCTCCATTTGCACCGTTTCCTTCACACATTGTCTCCCCACGAGAGCTGCCACTTTTGTTCCTGCGTTTTTGAACGCCCTCCAATCTGCAAGACAAATTGGCAACGTGGTGCCATAACCGTCCCCGCGTATTTCTTTCCCCTGCATGCTGCCCCTAAAGCCTGCAAACCCTGCAACCTCACCTCTGTCGATCTGCCCTTCCGCACCAGCGTTCGCTGCTATCCAACCTACAAAGCAAATCCGTGTAGTCTTCCACAGCCTCCTTCGACGCCATTCAACCTGCATATTGACAACGGCAAGCAAAAGGGGATTGATTTTTTTTTATGCGTGGGTTACTTTCAGTCGTGTTATATGCGTTGAATGTATGTATATTCTTATAGTTTAGAATAATTTCTCGTTAGCTTTATTTCATTTTATTTCATTTTAGTTTGTTTTGTTTTAATTTGAATGTAGGACTTTATTAAAAAAATAATAATAATAACAACAATAACAAAATATATAAAAAGAGAATTTTCAAAAAGTTCCTTTCAATTTTTTTTTTATTTTTTTTTTTTAAGAGTAGATTTGAACTTTGTTAGGATTTAAATTTTTGTTCTGTTTTAAACTTAAAAAAATACAAAAGAGGCAAGGACATTAGATTAGATATTAGATTTAATTTAGTTTTTAGTGTTATTTAGATTTTAGACTTTATATTATTTCATTTTTATTCATATGTTAGGCCCTTTTAGTTAGCATTAGATTTTAGATTAAAGTTTAAGTTCTATTTTTGGGTTTAGCCGTTAGCTTAGTTCAGTTTTAAATTTATTGAATTTTAAGGTTTTGTTTAGCTTTAGATTTCTTTAAATAGATTTAATTTTGTTTAAAGTTAGATTTAATAAAAACAAAACAAAACCAAATAATAAACCAAACAAACAAACAAACAAACAAAAACGTAAAAAAGATTTCCGATTTTCATTCTACATAGTCTAAGTTTTAGACGCATTATGATTTCATTTTATTTTAGGTTTTATATGTATATATCTCTAGGCTTAAACTTCACATAAAAAAGGGAAAAATTTTAATTTTAGATTAGTTTCTTTTTTCTTTAGGATTTTTTAATTTTAATTTTATTTCAAGCAAAGAAAATCATAAAAAAGGTTATAAAAATATAAAAAAGCATTTAAAAGTTTTTTTTTTAGATTTTAGATTTAACTTTGGTTTATATTTAGATTAGATTAATATTTCGGTTTTTGAGTTATTTTGTTTAGTTTTCATTTTAATAAATTATATATATATATATATTTCATTTATGGTTTTAGTTTAGGATTTTAAAATTGTTCTATTTTGATTTTTTTTTTTTTTAGGCTTAGAATTATATTAAAAATGTATAAAAATTAGAAAATTTTGAAAAAGCTTAGCTAAAAATTGAAGAATCATTTTGGTGTCTTTTTGTGGTATTTATGTTTCATTTTTCTATAGCTAAATGCACTTAAAAGTTTATTTAAAGATTAGTTGTTGAAAAGTGGTGAATCTTTTCATGATCTGGTTAGCATTTAAATTCCGTGGTTTAATGCATTTAATCTTTCGAAAAATTTTGTTGGAATATTGTTAAGCCATTGAGCGTTTATCGATTATCTCACATTCGGTAAAAGTTAATCTTTGTTTGAGTTATTTGATGGTAAACGATCGTTAATGAGCTCATATTTCTGCAAGCATTTGATAAATAATCATTCAGTCATTAACTCTATAAAGCACTGGTACATTAACTTAATAAAATCAATTAAGTGCTTGTTCCCCCTCATGTCTCCCAACCCAACTGGTCCACAGTTGGTCATCCATTGTCCCATAGGGTCTACCCCCCTTAGCCGCAGGAAGCAGGCTTAAACGGAGAGATCGGGGATCAGGGTGACAGCCCACGATCTGAACGTTGTCGTGACAATCTGTGCGACAACATTTTTTGGCACCGCTACCGGGGATACAATTTTTTTGTCCCTGGCATTTCAACGACATTCATCTTCTCACTCATCATTCTTTCGTCTTTCTCATCTCTCAGTTAAGCTGGAAGATTCGAAATTTTTTGGCATCTTTTGGATCTTTTCATCACCTTATCTTTTGTCATATTAGCACCTACTTTTCAGTTAGTTTCTTGTTTGGGTGGCGACTCCATTTCTTTTATTTTTCCTAGGCAAGAAGCCTCCCTCATATCTGCTTCTTTGTTGCTTTTTGGATCCTAGAATTAGATTCATTGTTCAAGTGGCGACTCCACTTCTTTCATCTATTGATTTTCTTGAGCAGAGATCTCATTCTATCATCCATTTGGTCCCTCGTTATTCATCATGGATTATTCGTTTAAACCATGTCATTTTACTAATAATCTCCATGATTTTCCGAAAGAGGCCATTTCTAAATTATTTTTGTTCTCAGGTGGTGATTCAGTCGCTGTTAGAAAGCATTTAAACAAGTTTACTTGTGTAATGATCATATATTGTAGACTTCCTCAATATAATCATGAAGATGTCAAAATGTGTTTATTTGTCTGTTCTTTAAAGGGTGATGCTTTGAACCGGTTTAATAATTGTCCTGAAGATTCTTTCACTTCTTTACAAGACATTGTCGATGCTTTTAAAGATAGATATGGTGATCCAGATAGCTCGCCTTGTGCCCCTAAAATTGTGCAACAGAGTGAACGTAATCTTGTAAAAGGTCCAGCTATCGATGAAAGATTTCAAGACAATTCTTCATATCAGAATGTGCCATCCACCTGTACCATTGCAGATCAAATCCATGATAGTGGAAAAGCAGGGACAAATTGTAAAAACAGTGTTGACAATGAAAAGGAAGATCAGAAGCAAATTATACATGAACTAATGCGACTGGTGAAAAATATGGAGATCAATCAAACTAATTACGCCAATGATGTGAGAATTTTATGCACCCACCTGGAAAAACGTAATAAGGAGATGGAGATCATGAAAATTAAACACTCTGATTACATAACCAACATGCAAAATCAACATGCTAAGGAAATTGAGTCCATGAAGACTAATCATGACACAGAAATTAGTTTTATGCAAAGAAAATTATCAGGCTTAGACGAAAATATGACGACCATGAAAGCTAATCATGATAGGGAAATTAATATTATGCAAAATAAGTTATTGACCATGGAAGAAGACCATGCCAGGGAAATCAGTGCTATGAAGGTTGAACACTCTAGTCAGATAGATGCCATCAAAATACAGGTTCAGAAATTTCAACAATGATCAGAGGATGAAAGAAACCAGGGAACGTCAATAGATCAGGGGCCTCCTTATCTGTTACAGCAAGCTCCATCATATTATGAGGTCCTTTGTTCCACTGAAAAGTGGATAATTGAAGGTGACCTGGATAAAAGGGAAATTAATAATAAGGTTGATGCTCACATGGTTAATCCACCAGTCATAGAAGATCAAGTTATAACTCATGGCACCTGTGAGATTGATCCATCATCCTTTACAGGGCAGATGCAGAATGAAGAAAGACATGTCACGCATATCTT
This sequence comes from Pinus taeda, assembly GCA_000404065.3. Taxonomy (NCBI): domain Eukaryota; kingdom Viridiplantae; phylum Streptophyta; class Pinopsida; order Pinales; family Pinaceae; genus Pinus; species Pinus taeda. Next base: position 72,664 of record APFE031067248.1, read on the forward strand.
ACATAATTCATCTGAGAGCTTTGAAGCAGAAAGTTCCACGTCATCAGTGATACAGCCTGCCAGGAAGAAAAAGCGCAAGAGGAAGAAAATGAGAAGAAGATTTGATGCATCAAACGGCCGCAAGCAGCTTGATTTTTGAATAGGAAAGAGTCCTACCATATGCAGAATTGGACATGGCACATCTGACAAGAAGCCGACAGATTTGCCTGGAAGCAAGCAAATGCTCAATATACACTATATTGAACACAACTGATGCCATGGGGCATCCTCTGTATTTCTAACCCTACTCCTTGTTTTTTCAGCATTTTCATTTCTGTTTTAGGATTAGATTTACTTTTTAATTAATAAATGAAGAGCTTATATCTTTCCTATGCTTAATGTTATATGATGATTTTTGGATGGACGCTACTTATGTTTTGTTGTGTGTTGCGTGGATGCAGATTTTGGATTCTCACATTCCTACAGTGCAGCAACGTGTCCCCGAGTGGAGCCAGATGTTGACCACTACGTGTCAACTACCCATTAGCAGTACACCCCCTTTTTCACAAAAGGGATAGTGCTTGAGCGACGTGTCTGTGCCTGTCATCATTAGCCCGATCATATTGTTTTGTAAACCCAATCTGCATGTGTAAATTGTAAATAATCTGAGTAGATCTGAGTCATGTATGTAAATTGCCTAGGTGGACCTAATTTTCTAGTGATAATCTACATTCCAGAAGGTTTTTTGTCTCACCGATCCATGATCGACAGAGTTTTCCTTCAGCCTAACCCCAAAGCTGGAATGAATTTTGTCATTAGAATCTTAGAGGAATCCTAGTGTGTTAATCTGCTAGATTATATTTGGTCGCAGAACTGGGTGGTCTATGAGGGTCTATGTCAAATGGGTTTTCCCCCATGAGATGTAAAATTGTAAAAAGTCATGATGTAAAGTGTCTTGAGGGTTAGAAAATGTTTTAATCCCCTCATAAGTCCTAAGTCCTAGGTCCTCGGTGATTTTCCCAAAGGCTAAGTTCAAGGATCCAAAAAAAAAAACCAATAAAAACAATAAAAAATAAAAGATATACATAATAAAAAAAAATTAAAAATTTTAAAAATAACTAAAAAATTAATTAATTAATTAAATTTAAAAATTAATAAATTAAAATAAATAAATAAAAATTTGCAAAATAAAATAAAATAATAATAAGTCAATTTTTGAGTAAATAAATGCAGAATTTTAATTGTTTAATATATTAAAATGCATTTAAAAATTCGACAGATGAGATTAAAAGAAATCTCGATCCTCATCGATGGTCGAGATTAGTTTGGCATGGATCGCTCGAACTAGCCGTTGGCAAATTTTCCTTTAAATAGGGTGTTAGGGGTCATTTGAAAGAGATTAGATCTGAGAGTCTGGTGCTAAAGAAAGCTCCCTTGTAGTCATTTTTTGTGCAATAAAGAAAGACTTTGGGGTTAAAAATCTTGCTAGTGTTACTCTTTTGAAAGTTTTGTAAGATGATTTATTTTTCTGCATAAATTTATTTCAGCCTTTATTAATAGCTTGATGAAGATTGATTTAGGCACAGGTATCTTGTCTGATCTCTGGGGTTTGAATGATAGTGTAGATTCTGAAATATAGTGGCAGGTATCTCCACTTGATCTGGATTTCGCTATTGTTTTCTCCCTCTATGTTAATGGTTGATTTTAAGCTGTGCAGGAAATCCTTTTTTTTAGATTACGGGCGTTAGGGGAAGTTCTCGGCTGAACCAGCCAACTCCCGGATTGTGTTTTCTAAAAGAACCAAGCCAGTTCTTGATCCCGGGTTTATCCTCTGAAATTTTTTATGAATGCATGCAGGGTTTTCTGAAGTATCTCACATTAAAATTAAATTCTAATAATATTACTGTGATTATTGACAAATTTGGCTGCCTAAGAGTCGAAAATTTGTAAATGCTATAATTATTTAGTTGATTTAGGGTTTTCAATTTTGTTTTCTTGCACATTATTTTTGGGTGTTCTGTTTTTTTTTTGGAGGTCGCAGGTACAAGCTTTGAGAATTTTTCAAGGTTTCCATCAGGCAATTTGGAGCAGGAAAGATTTAAAATTTTGTTCAGGTTTCTGGACTGCGGGTTTGCAAACTGCATTTTCAACTTTCACTTTGCCTGCGTTTTGCTGCTGCAGAAAAATTTTAAATTTTTTTTAGGCTGCAGTCATTGCTGCTCCCTTCAGCCTACACAAGACTGGCGTATTCACCTCTTCACGTGACCCCCTCATCCGTTCAGCACATTTCCACATTGCTAGATCCGCGTGCCTTCCATTACCTACGCACTTGTATTCACCTCTCCGTCTGCCTTTCGATTTCTTTTTTTTCCTTATGCTGCTCCTTCCTTTCACGCTATTCCCATCACCCTGTTCTCCAACTCTGCGTTTTCACCCACAATTGCTTACATTCCTCGTTTTAAACCTGCAAGTCAAATCACCCTGTTCTCCAAACCTGCGGACCTACACACACACGACAGCAATAGTTCGTGATTCAACCTGATAGACCACGCAGCCACCCTTGTTCTCTTCAACCTGCGTGTCGTCTCTCACCTGCAGCATTGTAGCTATCTCCACGCAGCCCATCTCCTGCGTCTTCAAACATCAAAGCTCCATTTGCACCATTTCATTCACACATTGTCTCCCCACGAGAGCTGCCACTTTTGTTCCTGCATTTTTGAACGCCCTCCAATCTGCAAGACAAATCGGCAGCGTGGTGCCATAGCCATCCCCGCAAATTTCTTTCCCCTACACGCTGCCCCTAAAGCCTGCAAACCCCGCAACCTCACCTCTGTCGATCTGCCCTTCCGCACCAGCCTTCGCTGCTATCCAACCTGCAAATCAAATCCGTGGTCTTCCACAGCCTCCTTCAACGCCATTCGACCTGCATATTGACAACAGCAAGCAAAAGGGGCTTGAGTTTTTTTTTTTATACGTGGGTTACTTTCAATCTTGTTACATGCGTTGAATGTATGTATATTCTTATAGTTTAGAATAATTTTCTCGTTAGCTTTATTTCATTTTATTTCATTTTAGTTTTGTTTTGTTTTAATTTGAATGTAGGACTTTATTAAAAAATAATAATAACAAAATATATAAAAAAGAAAATTTTCAAAAAGTTCCTCTTAATTTTATTTTTTTTTTTAAGAGTAGATTTTAACTTTGTTAGGACTTAAATTTTTGTTTTGTTTTAAACTTTAAAAAAAAAAATACAAAAGAGGCAAGGACATTAGATTAGATATTAGATTTAATTTAGTTTGTAGTGTTATTTAGATTTTATATTGTTTCATTTTGATTCATATGTTAGGCCCTTTAGTTAGCATTAGATTTTAGATTAAAGTTTAAGTTCTATTTTTGGGTTTAGCCGTTAGCTTAGTTCAGTTTTATATTTATTGAATTTTAAGTTTTTGTTTAGCTTTAGATTTCTTTAAATAGATTTAATTTTGTTTAAAGTTAGATTTAAATAAAGAAAAAAACAAAAACAAAAACAAAAAACAAAAAACAACAACAACAACGACAAAAAAATTCCCAATTTTCATTCTACAGTCTAAGTTTTAGACGCATTACGATTTCAATTTATTTTAGGTTTTATATGTATATATCTCTAGGCTTAAACTTCACGTAAAAAAGGGAAAAAATTTAATTTTAGATTAGTTTCTTTTTTCTTTAGGATTTTTTAATTTTAATTTTATTTCAAGCAAAGAAAATCATAAAAAATGTTATAAAAATATAGAAAAACATTTAAAAGTTTTTTTTTTAGATTTTAGATTTAACTTTGGTTTATATTTAGATTAGATTAATATTTTGGTTTTGATTATTTTGTTTAGTTTTCATTTAATAATATATATATATATATATATATATATATATATATATATATATATATATATATATTTCATTTATGGTTTTAGTTTAGGATTTTAATTTTGTTCTATTTTGATTTTTTTTTAGGCTTAGAATTATATAAAAAATGTATTAAATTTAGAAAAAATTTGAAAAAGCTTAGCTAAAAATTGAAGAATCATTTTGGTGTCTTTTTGTGGTATTTACGTTTCATTTTTCTATCGCTAAATGCACTTAAAAGTTTATTTAAAGATTAGCTGTTGAAAAGTGGTGAATCTTTTCATGATCTGGTTAGCATTTAAATTTCGTGGATTTATGCATTTAATCTTTCGAAATTTTTTGCTGGAATATTGTTAAGCCATTGAGCATTTATCGATTATCTCACATTCGGTAAAAGTTCATCTTTGTTTGAGTTATTTGATGGTAAACGATTGCTAATGAGCTCATATTTCTGCAAGCATTTGATAAATAAGCATTCAGTCATTAACTCCATAAAGCACTGGTCCATTAACTTAATAAAATCAATTAAATGCTTGCTCCCCCTCATGTCTCCCAACCCAACTGGTCCACAGTTGGTCATCTATTGTCCCATAGGGTCTACCCCCCTTAGCCGCAAGAGACAGGCTTAAACGGAGAGATCAGGGATCAGGGTGACAGCCTCCAATCTGAGCATTGTCGTGACAATCTGCGCAACAACAGTACTTATCAAAAGAATAAAGAAAAGAATTTTTATTATTATTATTGTGACTTAGTAAAGCATGGGTTTCATGCTTGGTTCACCATGTTTTAGGTAAAAGTCCCCATTGAGGACTTCTAGGATTTATTCCGAGTCAATAGAGTCATTGTACTTTTAAAGAGACCCTTCTTGGGCTTTTGAATCATGTAAAAAGGTTAAGTATTGAGTCAAAAATGAATTATGTTGTCTCCACACCAAGTCGGCCTTAAGATGATCAAGTCGGCCTCAAAGGAGGATATTTGACCTCACCAAAGGGCTATAAATGAAGCCATTCAAATTCCATTTGAAGCACTCTCTCACAAGCAAGTTTGATCTCTCTTGAAGCTGGAAGAAGTGTGAAATAGGAGAAGAAGGAAGTGCGAGTTTGGTCTAGGAGAAGGAGAAAGGGAAAGTCGAACCTTTGGTGCATCGGAGGAAAGTTTGTGTCAAGGTCAAGAGTCTTGGAATATCTCTGGAGAACTATTGAAGGAAGAATTACTAACTAGGTTTTCCCCTAGAGAGGGGTTTTGCCCTCGCTGTGAGCCTACATCTGGTGTCCATTGTTTTATGTGCTATTGCTTTGGTAATTGCTTGATAAACTAAAAGAAAGAAAATATAAAGAAACATAATAACAAATCAAGAACATCACAAGTAATTATCAAGAATAAGAAAATATTTCTGCCTTTACGATTTTCTAACAGAAATGGTTAAAGTTTGGACTCAGTTTTTGGCACAGATTTCTAGATATTTTATTGTAAACTTTGTCGAAGAAGAATTTCTACTAGAAGAAAAGTTGTTGGGTTTTCTCCCAAGTTTGGGTTCCCCAGGGAAAATTTGTTGTCTCTATTTTGCATGGTTGTCTCTTTATGATATTATTGTTTCTACTATTTTGGTTGCCTTATTGTTGAGATTTTTTGTGTATAATTGCTTAATGGTATATGTGGCACAAGATAAATTAATTGAAGAACATGAAAAGTAATTATCAAAATAGAAAATTGATTTCTACTATGTTTAGTGTAGAAAAATCAACAAATTGGAGCCTTAAAAGGGCATGACATCAGCGTTATGAGAGTCTAATTTTTCATTTAGCTAGTGGGTTGGCTTGTAACCCAAGTTCATTTTATGTCAAACATGTTGTAGGGGCTTCATTAGGCTAAAATTACTTAAGGTAGACCTCATATAAATAGAGGTCATCTCACTTTCATTTGAATCGTCACTTGTGGAACAATTTGGCCCCCTTAGAGATTTCAACCTAGCTGAAATTAGCCTTGTATCTTGTAAAGATGTGATCTTTTGTGGAGTTCTTGCTTATGGAGCTATTCTCTTGCTTTGGAGATGTCATTTTGGAACAATAAAGAATTGGTTCATGCATTTTCTTGTAAGTATTCTATGTATTTGAATATCTTTATGGCTATTGCATGGAATGGATATTGTTAGGGGTTTTATGTGCTAGTTTTTTTATTGAAAAAATTTCTATGAAATCTTGGCGATGGTTTCGTGTGCATTACCTTTTTAAGATTTTGGGTGACAATCCCTTGAGTGATCCTTCATGTTAAGCTCTCCTCAATGACTTTGTTCCCTCATAAAATGATAGCTAGGGTATGAAACTAGGGTTTTCATTTTTCTCTTACTCCATTCTAGGGTTTAGTTCCCCTAAGTTGATCTCCCATTAGACTCCATCACCCAAGGTCAAGCACTGGTTTTTTCCACATTGTTGATCACACCATAAATCACCCATAAATTGAATTTTTATGTACTTTTCTGATTTTCGACCTCTCAAGGGAAGTCGCTAGGCTAGGTTTAGGGCTAAATTCAACTAGGGTGCATGTGTTGGCTTGTGGAAGGATTGAAGAAGTTGTTGATAAAACATTGTCTCAAAATCATCCTTTTCCCATAGATAATTCTTCCAATTTAGGGCTGATGTTATATGCCCTAGGTAATTTTCTCCTTAGGCAAGCACTAATCTAGCCCTAGGCTTCAACTTGGGGCTTGTTGAAGGCTTGTTGTTCCTAAAGTTGATCATACTCATCTATTCAAGCCTTTTCTTGGTCTTGTGTACCTAGGTAACCTTGTTAACCTTGTTTATTCACAAACCCTAAGTCACATTGTGCCCTAGATAGGCCTTTGGAGGGTACACTTTGCTTTGTCTAAATCAGTTTGAGCCCTGTCCTTGAGTTGGGTACCTATCCTAAGCATGTCCTTGTCACGTCCAAGACTTAGACTTGACACATCCATTATGTGACCTACATAGGGAAGCCTCCCTTGTGGGGAAAATCCACTAAAGAGCAGGAGGTAGTGGCTATGGTGAAAGTGGGCCACACCTCATAGTGTTGTCACTTGGTCTAGCCCTTGCCTTAAGAGCTCCCCTCACAAGACCTGCTAGAATTTGAAGCAATAGTACCCTTGTTCCCATGTTTCACTTGGGAGGTTATCCTTTGCCCTTTCTCCAGTGAGGTCCTTTCCTTAAGGAAGGGCACTAATAGGAGGCACTGATTGAAGTAGTGTGCCAAGGTACTCTATACTTACCACATTTGATATTTCCTTTATTATCCAGATCCATTCTTTGGGTGATTTTCATTGGTCATTAGGACTAGCACCTCATATCCTCATCTCTGAGTCAAGAAATTTGCCCTAAGAGGTTGATGCATAAGGTACATTTACCATTCTTGTGATCATGTGCTTTTATCTAATATTTTGGGGGATACTAATATAGCAACCTGGACAATCTAAAGGCCAATGTTTCCAGGGTAGGTGAAACCACTCATGGAGACCTTTCTTGAAGATTCATCTCTGCTCTCAACTCCAAGAAAATATCTTGGACAATCTTTACCAAACAAGTGGACTGTCGACTCCCAAATAAGAATGCAAATCAATCCGCCATGGATCACTTAGCCTTTCAGATTATGTCTTTGTGTTCGTGACTTTATGTCCAGGAAGGTTGGTAGTCAATAATAAATATTTCCAAGTCCTTTTTGGTTTCTGGCAAATCTGGACAGAATGATTAAACTCTGCTAGTAGTTTTGAAGTGTGGTTTAAACCTTAAACAAGGATTATCAGCCTCCTTATTATTTGAATGATATCTATACTTGGGATAGTTGGGAAATCCCGGGTTTCTGGACTGTACCGAATATCATCACTACAGGTCAGAATATAAATAACACTTTTATTATCCCCACGAAAAAAAGTGTATGAGAGAACAAAGCTTTCAGAAGTGCAATATATGGCTAAGTTCACACTGAAAGATGACATAATATAATGCTAGTGTTTTTTTTTTGCTATAAATTGTATTTACCATTGTTATGGAGTACAGAGAGAATAAAACATTGCTAGTTGTTGCAATTGTAACTCTTATCTAAACAAGGAACATAAAATACCCGCATGTCAAGCATGACAAGTCATCAGGAGATTGTTGGAATTCCACTGGTGGTACTGGAGCCCTCCAAAAAATTGGCTGCATAAAGCACATCAAAGCTTACCTTAAAATGCAAGTTTCAGATTTCTGTACAACGAGATTGATAAAACCTTCTTACAAGCCTACATTATTTACTCTGAATGGATCAGGTAACACGTCTGACAATGGAACCACTCGATCATATAATGCTCTCTTCACTGGTTCATGCAAAGATATTTCTTCCACATTAGAAGGTACAATAGCCAAGCTTTTGGATAAACAACCAACTGTTATTGAGGATAAATAAACTGGTTCTATCAAAAAGTATGACAGAAGAGCCCCTGCAAGAATGAAGAAAAACAAAAGTGACTACTTTCAGATGGAAAATTAATTGTATGTTTAAATTTTAGACTCAGTTCAAAACTTGTGGTCAGCAGTTTGTGCATTACACGCTTGACTGACATAATTGCACCTCTAAGTTATTAAAAAAATTATTCGAAAGCAATAAACCAACCAGTGAAAAAAATATAGGACATGATTGCTGTATAATGAATGACATGAAAATTTGCACCAGGACTCCTCTGCTACCACCTAGGTAAAGAAGTGTAACAGTATTATAGGGAAATCTGCACATTCTTGTAGAATTTAATTGAAGATCAAATTGGTCAGGTAGGCAAGTGTATTTTATCCAGAGGGGTTAGCTCAACTGGTTGTCAGCAATGTTGCTGGGCATTTGGTTAGTTCCATAACAGTAGGTGCATGGTTTGAATCCCTTGGGTGAGGCAGATTGGTCTATGCAAAGTTGCAAACAGGTTTACTAGGGATGCCATCCATGAGTGTGGGGAAACATCCCTAGGGCTGGTTTCCTGGCAAGGTTTTCCTTGGTAAAAAGGATAAAGAAAGCCTATTTATTGGGCTATTTACCAAAGTTGAAATCTTTTTTCCAACACATGGCTAATCTCTTGTTAATGACCATAACAATGTTGATTCAAACAAAGACAGAAAAAATGACAGGGGCACTAAGAAATGGTGTGCAGCCATGTCCAGGCAAATTTGTTCTATTGGAATCACAATTTTCGTTAGACCAAAACCCACAGGCATTAGTCTCCGCTACAATCGCCAGAGTTAGGATCCACGAGAGGTGGTTAGTCCATGTTGCAAAACACACAAGGAGTGCTGAACCCAATGTCCGAAAATCTCCCCCCAGCACGCCGGGTGAGTTTTGAACTAGAGACCTATTGCTCTGATACCACTTGTTGGAATCACGATTGCCGTCAGACCAAAACCAGCAGGCATTAGTCTCCGCTACAATCACCAGAGTTAGGATCCACGAGAAGTTTTTAGCCCATTGTCGCGAAACACACAAGCAACGCTGAACCCAATGTCCAACATGTTCAATGTGCAAGTACTTGGTGATATGTTGCGTCAAATTTTCATCCAAGCAAGAAACACCATATGATACAAAGAAAATAGAATTTCTTGACACATGTTTATAATCTGGATACGGTTAGCAACTCTTAAATACATTCTTGAAGCTATCTATTCGTTAATGATTACTGACCATGAGTGTTTAATTCACTATTTATTGGTCATGGTGCTTTACATTTATTATTCACCATAATGTCAATATTTGGACATTATTAGTGTTTTCCAGTCTTGTCCTTGCTTGTAGTTACAAGAGAAGTGGACAGTGGAAACATCAGAGTGTGCCAAGTCCACAAGAAGCATACAGATACCACAGTCCGCTTCTTATTTATTTTCTTTAGTTATAGGACTCAATTTATCTCCTGCTTTGCATATTATCTACAATTAGCTAATAGTAAGATGCCTTAGGCTGGAGAATCACCTAATATTTTTATCTTTTGGTACTCGCACAACAATATACAAGATTGAAAGTATGACCATTCTCATTATTGTCCTAAACTGGCAAGAAACTGGTGAATTTCACATAATCTTTCAGGCATCTTCCAGAGTAGCATAGGGGTTTAAATTTTATAGCCATTTCAATATTCAATGTCTTATCGTTTTGGAAGAGAAAAGAAGGTTTACATTAATATATGGATAAAATTTCAAAACGAGTGCATGATGCCATCTAATATATTCTAATAGCAGTTTGACCCAGTCATCCATACCCTACATCATACCAACTTCCAAATAAGAAAAAATGCAGCTTCGGAGATAACTGTTTGAAACATAGAGACCATAATACCAAAAATACAGCATAGCACTAAAGATACTAACATCCTATCATCTTGTTTCCTGGCACCTTACAAAAAAACAATAAGTAAAGACCAAACCCTAGACCTTGAAAAAGGAAAGAGAAAGGACCAAAATGCATGTTCTCCTATTTTTTTAGAAAACGACAACCTGCCTACACAAAGCCACAAACACATACCCACTCCATATGGTCGTGGCATGAGAATGCCACCTGGCATATATCAAGCAGTCAGGAATCCATTACAAGATTTTTCTCTTCAACCTAAAATTTCATGAGAGATTTGGTTTGTTGTACCTGGGCTCCCCCATCATTACCCAACGAGGTTCTCTCAGCCTCTATCATTCTGCAGAGGACATCATCAAACTTTGTACTTTCACGGTGATTGATGATGACAGATATAGCTCCTCCACCTCTCAAATGCCTATAGTGTGGAATATTGTCCCCCAACCCACATTCTTTTATCATTTCCCATTTGCATAATCATGTATTCATGTTTAGTTTTTGTATGGGTCTATCCATTTTACTCACTAATTTATATGTATTTATTTTGGCATCTAGGAGTAACCTCAGCACTCCCACATCATTATTGTGGCTTGTTGTACTCTGTAGTCCCATTCACCTATTTCTATCACTTATAGACATTAATAATAATATCCTATCTTTATCTAGAAACCTTTCAATCCTCTGTCTACTCAACCGAATCTCCCCCCATTTGTGAAGAGCTCTTAGGCTGATCCATTATTCCCTCACTATGATATAATCAATGAGTTCTTGTAGAGAGATCGTCATTCTATCTTTCCCTTTCCTAAGTTGCTTTGATCAAGTTTTTATCAGGCCCCTTTCTGGGGCTATGTTCATTGCCTTGCTCCATTGTTTATTCTTATAACCTTCCTTCCAAATCAAGCTAAGCATTTCAATTCTGAAGCTTGATTATGAAGGCCCATAACATTCACAAGACATCACATCTTATCACTTTTGTGAGATTAACATAGATGAAGTTAATCCTATTATTTTCCCTCCAATTTGAAAGGCTGGAAATTAAACCAAAATTATGGTTAGCAAAAGGCACAGTCATAACCAAATCAAATGTTTATTTCCCTTATCAGATTATAGGTAGCTTGGTTAAGTTGTCCCATTTAAGAATACTTTGAATTGACTTAGATTTAGAGACGTGATTAATTCGCTAATTGGACCACCTATTTGTTTGCAAGGTTTCTAGGACATGGTATTAGCCTATTGTATTCATGTAATGAAGTCTAACTGAAGGCTTAGTGTATCTCATTGTACAATACCTCAATAGGTCAATGTTGGCTGAATTGGCCAAGGTTAAAGACTAAGTCATAAGACACGTCCTTAGTGGTTCCACATTTCGTATTTCACGTGTCAGACACGACATGACCCATAAAACGTGTCCGACATGTTTTTCAATGTGTCTTAAAATCAGGACATGTGTTTGGGCCGTGTTGGACATGTTAGCGGACACGTGCCCTAACATGTCCTGATTTTAGGACACGCGTCCCACTAAAATCCCGAAGTAAAAAGCTTCGTGTCTTGATTTTTCTTTATTTTTATGTCAATTGCATGTTTGTTCGTGAGGTGTTAGCCAACATGGATCTTAAAGACCCAATGCTTGAGCCAGTCATTTTTTATGAAATGCAGCAGGAGATCTTGGATTGGGCATAGAGGAGGATGGAGCAGAGTTAGATGGCAATGGTAGTGATGGTAATTATTGTTAAAAAGTGTAATTATTGTGTAATTTTGATTTTATGTAATGGATGTAAAAAAGAAAAAATAAAATTATTATTGTAATGCGTCTCATGGGTTTCATGAGCAAGGAATTTTATTTTTAGTGATGGCTCCCATTGTGAGCTTTTAGGATTTGTCATCTAGTCATAAAAGTCAATTTGAGTCTATGTCATGTATGAAGGACCCTTCTTGGGCACATTACATTTTTGTACGAGTATAAGAAGGCCCTCCAAGACCAAGACAAAGTCACCTCCTTCAAGTCAACTTCAAAAGAATAATATAATCTCTCAAATAGACATGTCGGTTCACAATCATCTCATGTTAGTTTATATACATGGGCAAACAACTATAAATAGGGAAATTTGGATTCCATTTCAAAGCATAAATTCAGAGAAGTAATTCGGTCAAGGTTTGAAGCTAGGAAGAAGTGCGAAGGTCATCAAAGGAGCATAATAACTACCGAGAAAGAAGAAAAGGAGCAGCAAGACCTCTAGTGTTGTTTTGGCACTATTATTGGGCCAACTTACCTTCACATGTGAGAGATTACAATTGTGTATTGCATAAAGAAGGCCGACGTATTACAGTCACAATGAGTGAGGATTTCGAGTGAAAGACAAAGTCAAAGTGTCAAGAAGAAGTCTCCTTCTAGAGAAAAGAAGATATAAGGTCAAAGTTGGTCAAGCTCATGTGCTAAGGGTTTCTAGACTAGAACCAAGGAGTGTAGTACTAAACCAAGGGACCGAAATTCTGAAGAGTAGCCGCGAAGGAGGAAGAAGTAGAGATTTGATCATTGCAGGAAGAATCTCATCAAGGAGGATTTTTGTCTTGGTCTTGGAGTGGCAAATAGGTCAAGGGTCTTTGTCTTGGTATTCGTCAATTGAAGTCTCTATAAGAAGAAGAATTTGTGCGTGTTTTCCTCTAAAGTGGGAGAGGTTTTGGCCCCGGCGAATAGCCTACATTCTGTGTCTCTTGTCTCTTTATTGTTTATACATTGGTAACTGTTTATACATTGGTAACTGTTTGATGAAAGAAAAACACAACAATAATCTAAAGAGAAGAAACTAATCTAAAAGGTAAAAAGCATTCACAAGCAGTTATCTCTCAGAGAAATCACCTAATACTTGATGCACTAGATTTCTCAACATGGTATCAGAGCTATGGTGACCAAGTCAAGGAAGGGCATCTTATCAAGGGACACTCAAGGGTCAAATCTCAAGGCATCAAAGCAAATATCGTCTTTAAGACAAGATCTACAAAGGAAGCATTATAACACTAGATCGAAGGAGTCTACAAAGAAGTCTTGGATCGTCATCAAGAAAAGAAGGGTAAGTTGAAGATATCTACGAATCAAGGTCCTTACCATTGAAGACATCACCAAGTCATCATTGATGGTGATCAAAGTATCCAAAGAGATCTCACTCTTTGTGGGATCAAGAATCACTCTTGAAGAAAGCTACCTTCATCAAGGAGAAGTTTCCTACTCTCTATATCATCATCAACATCAAGAAAGCAGCAAGGAGAAGGAGCATCATATCAAGTAAGTATATTTATGTCCACATCTGAATATGTCAAAATGGCTTCAAACTATCTTGCATGGAAGAAAAAGTATATTTATGTCCACATCTGAATATGTCAAAATGGCTTCAAACTATCTTGCATGGAAGAAAAGGACAGATCTGAATCTCATTGAAAATGAGGTTATGGAACATGTCAAAGGATATATCACTAAAACAAGAAAGGAAGATGCTCAAGCTCTTGCAAAGTATATGAAAGGGGAAGTTAGGGCTCAAAGGATTCTCATAGAATCTATCAAGGATCCCCTCATCCCATATGTATCCAAACTTGAAACTTCAAAAGAAATCTATGACAAACTGGTAGAGTTGTATTCCGTAAGCATTGTTGGAGAAGTTATCTCATTAAGGCAAGAAATCTACAAGTTGAAGATGTCAAGGGAAGATGGAACAGCCTCATACTTTATGAGGATATCTGAAATCCAAGATCAAGTACAAGATCTGGGAGAAGTCATGTTTGATAGAGAAATGACTACAGTGGTATTAAATGCACTACCGGAGGAGTGCGGTAACTTTACTTCAAGTATTTATGGGAAGAAAGAAGCTACTCTATTCCAGGATCAATGGTCACTATGCAAGATTGAAGAATCTAGACTAAAGGCCAAATCTGATGTGGGAGCAGGAGAGCAAAATCAAGCATATGCTACAATGACAAAAACAAAGGGAAATTTTGGAAAGTTTGGTCCTCAGAAAAAGAAGAAACACATGGCCAAAATACAATGCTATGGGTGTCAAGAATATGGACACTGTAGGAGAGATTGTCCTAAGCTCAAGAAAGACAATAACAAAAGCCCACATCACTGAGGAAGTGGAGGAAGTTGAAAAGAAGAAATCCAAGAAGGAGGAAGTAATAGATCTCCACTATTGAGATAGTCTTCCTCACATAAGTTCTTTTCAAGTTCCTAAGTCTTCCATTGTGAGATATGGCTATCATGATTCACTAAGTAAAATAATGGGATGCATCAAGGCATCATAAAAGCATTGAAAGCAAGAGCTCGAGACATCATCATATAGAAGCATGGAAGATGGTTAGAATCTATGGAAGTCAAAGATATAGCCCCTGGGAATCTCATTCAAAACACAAGTGGCAAGGTCATCTAGTACAATGTTCATCATACATCTGTCAAAAGAAAACATCTGCTAATGGGGATACTTTAGATCCTCAAGATTCTCTGATGGAATCATCATTGAAAAGTTCATCAATCCTGAGGGGAAGCATGTGTTTCATCAAGAATTCCAAACTTGTGGAATTCATGGGATGATGATATGATGACATAAAAGTTAAGCAAATCAAGGGATTGAAGCTCTTTCAATCAAGGAAGTGTTGATTTGGGGTGGCATCAGATTTGCTCCAGCCATGAAATTTGGTGGAGAGGTTGGGGCACATGAGATCTCCAATACCCAGAAAGGGTTTCGGCAGATTCTAAACAGATCAGGAGATATTAAAATAATTAATATTTTTAATGGAGTCCCTAAGTCTAAACTTAGGGAAAATAAAATATTAATGTGTATTAATATGAATCTGTGTTAGAATGGTCCAAAAGACATGGACCAAGCCAGAACTACTCTTAGCCGTTGATTAGGGACTTAATCTCGGTCGTTGAGATGTCAACATGAAAAGTATAAGAGGAGGCTTGAGAATCACTTGGAGAATACACCAGAGTGATCAGTCATTCTATTCTCTAAAGTGGGGTTTGCTAAGAGAGATAGAATCAGTGATCGAGAGAGCAGTTGAAGGGCATTGAGTACAGAGAAGGTAGAGACTGTGCCGAGAGAGCAGCGCAGCAGCCAAGGAGAGTGACGTAGAGCCAGCAAGGGCTCATGCATGCCCACGCAGAGCCAGCAAGGGCTCACCCAGGGCCACGCAGAAGCAGCCAAGTGCTACGCAGAGCACCAGAGAGGCCAGTGTGTCTGACGCAGGGCCTCCTGGGGCTGACGCAGGGCCAGCGTGAGACAGAGAGGGGTTGACGCAGTCCAAATTGGGCAAACGTTGGGGTTGCAAAGAAGTTTTGTGCTCAGGAGCTGCCAAAAGGATTTTCCAGGGTTTCAGCCAAGAGATTTCTCTCAAACTGTGAGGTATAGCTGCTAAGGAAATTCTCTGTTGGGTAGGTCAGTTTTCACAACCCAGATTGTACTCTGATATTGCTTAATAAGAAAACCCTCAGATAGCTGCACCAATTTTCCCACAATAGGTTTTTCCGGGGACATTAATCCAAAAATAATGGTGTCATGTGGTGTGTTTGTTCTTGATTCTTTTAGTCGCTGATCTATAATATGTTGAGCATGCACTAGTGTTTATTTTCAGTGTTTACTTTGTAAATAACTTCTTAACGAAAAATAACAAGTAGATAGGAATAAATCAAAAAAAGTGCATGAAGGGTTTCTAAACTAAGTAACAGAAGCTGTTTCTAGCAGCACAAAAGCCAAGAAGTGTGACGCAGAGCCATCCAGAGCCACGCAGAAGAAGCCGAGAGCAGCACAGAGCCTCAGAGAGGCTAGCGTTGTTGACGCAGAGGACCAGAGGGCTGACGCAGGGCATCCTAGGGCTAACGCAGACCCATTTGGGGTGATGCAGAGCCAGCATGAGGCAGAGAGAGGGGCTGACACAGTTCACAGAGAGGCAGTTGTTGGA
This sequence comes from Pinus taeda, assembly GCA_000404065.3. Taxonomy (NCBI): domain Eukaryota; kingdom Viridiplantae; phylum Streptophyta; class Pinopsida; order Pinales; family Pinaceae; genus Pinus; species Pinus taeda. The sequence continues at coordinate 88,798 of APFE031067248.1, forward strand.
GTCTAAAAGGCTGCAGAAATATTGCAGAGTGGAGCTGGTGAGGCACTGTAGTCAGAACAGTACCTAACAGAGCAGGGCCAGAGGAGTTGTTACCGAGGGTTTCTAGCCGAGGAACCTGGATCAACAGTGCAGTTGGACAAGACAATCAGAGTAAGGGGCATCTCGACAAGCGGCAAAGGGATTTCCAAGAGGGAAATCAGGACTCAGAGGGAGTCCAGAAGAGAACTTCTAGACGGGAAGTAGAGACTCAAAGGAGTCGAACAGAGAACTTCCAGGAGGGAAGTAGAGGAGCGCCATGGCACTACATGGGGTAAGAGACCAAGATGGACTGGACTGAGCATCAAACTTCGCAGTCTAGAAGGCCAAAATCTTATCAGTGCTTGACAAGAATCGTGTCAAGAACTTTGCCTTAAAGGTTATAGCTATCCCAGTCGACCCCAATGATAACGACAAGTGCAAAGAGGCGATGGTGAGGGCTAAGTGCATTATCCTTGACGAGGTCAAGGATCATGTGGTACCACATATAGCCGAGAAGGAAACAGCAGTTGAGATGTGGGAGGCTATCAAGAACCTGTACCAGCATTCTTCTGTGCAGAGAAGAATGCTGCTCGAGAAACAGATGAGGTCGTATCAGATGAAGAAGGGTCAATTGATTGACACCTTCCTCGGAGAACTGAATGAGATCTGAGACTAGTTGACTGCTATAGGAGCGACACCGGATCAGGAGCTTATGCTGAAGATAGCCCTGAATGTTGTCTTAGAAGATTAGGAAGTGTTTGTCTAGAGCATCCTGGGTAGAGGGACTCTCCTACCTTGGGACGAGATGTGGGCAACTCTTCACCAAGAAGAGATCAAACAGTAGTCAAAGACAGGTAGTAGCAACAAAGGGATCAAGGTCAAGCAGGAGGAGGAGGATATGGCCCTAGCATCTGAGGGAAAGCAGGAGAAACGGAAGAAGAAAGATCTCTCCAAAATCAAGTGCTTCCACTATGGGGAGATGGGTCATTATGTGACCGAGTGCCCAAGGAAGAAGAGTAAGGGAGAGTCTTCAGAGACTAAGGCAGCGCCAGCACGGGCAGACAAGGAAGTTTTGACAGAGGATGACCATGCCATGAGTGCACACGCACCACTTGAGCGGAAGTGGGGAGACATTGAGCTGTAGTCAGGAGAACTACAGATGATGAGGGGTGGGATTCTTGAGGTACCCAGCCTCTTGGATTAGACCTTGCTACGGGAGCCCCGACGAGGAGTAGCAGGACTGGCTGAGTGGGTAGAGACGAATGCGGATGGAGCGACAAAGAGAGCTACAGCGCAGGAGTCCCAAGACAGCGCAGAGCTAGCAGGCTGCAACAGTGCGAGAAGCACATAGGTGTTGCACCAGTGCAGGAAGGCACAACGAGGTGTACAACGGTGCGAGATGCAGGGAGTTGTTGCAACAACGCAAAGGTCAGAGAGAGGGAGCACTTGTCAGCAACAGAGGGAGCTTCAACATCAGTGGGTATCGTTGTTGTGCCAATCTGCGCATGAAGACCAACTGGTCGACAGTTGGTCTTCATCATCTCTCAGGGTCTACCCCCCTTAGCCGCGGGAGACAGGCTTAAACGGAGGGATCGGGGATCAGAGTGACAGCCCTCGATCTGAGCGTTGTCGTGCCAATCTGCGCGACAACAGGTATCTCTAGCCCAATAGGGAGGTCAGATTGGGAGATCAGTTACTTACTTTTAAGTAACTGAGTTGCAGTGCAACAGTGGCCAGCACGATGCAGCATGATGAGAGGAGGTGCAGTGCGGATGCAGTGCTGGGAGAAAGGACCAGCAGCAGCACGAATGCAGAGGGAGTTGTTGTATAGATGCAGCAGTGGCAGTGGCAGAACCACGGGCAGCAATACAAGAGGCAGCAGTGCAGAAGATGTTGGGCAGGAAAGCCTAGCATCAGCACATGTAATGATGTGGATGATCAGAGTAATACTCAGTGAGGAGTATTGCTAGAGCACAGTCCTCGCTAAGAGGGAGTGTTGATTTTGGGTAACATCAGATGTGCTCCAGCCACAAAATTTGGTGGAGAGGTTGGGGCACATGAGATCTCCAATACCCAGAAAGGGTTTGGGCAGATTCTAAACAGATCAGGAGATATTAAAATAGTTAATATTTTTAATGGAGTCCCTCAGTCTAAACTTAGGGAAAATAAAATATTAATGTGTATTAATATGAATCTGTGTTAGAATTTGTTGACCTAGGTTGTCATTGATGTCAATATGGTAATATTCTAGATACTAGATGATGATATGAAGCCAAGGGGAAGCAGAGCAGATCCATGAAGAGATAGGAGCAAGGCCATTAGGATAGCCAAGCCATAAGCAAGAGTCTGTTGCACAAGCATATTGCAAAATATCAGAGCAAGTGAGGCATATCGAAAAAGGTAAAAGCCATCAAGGTATGAAGGTATCAGAGGAGGTCTTTGAAAAACATTGCCAAGCCAGAGGAGCCACATTGGAGCAAGAGGAGCCATATCGAAGAAGCATTGCATGTAATACATGCCCAAGAAGAACCAAGAGGACGAACTGATCAAAAGAGGAGCTAACATGCCAGAGGAGGCAAAACAGAGCTATTGGAGCTACAGGAGGAGCCATATATATATGCCAAAGAAGAACATATCGGAAGAGCGAACAGAGCTATCGGAGGAAGCAAAGAGCAAAATAGAGCTATTGGAGAGCATATCGGAGCAGCAAAGAGGAAAACAGAGCTATTGGAGCTCAGGAGGAGTCTTATCAGGAGTAATACATGCCAAAGAGTCTTATTAGGAGTAATGTATGCCAGCGAAAGAAGAGCGGAAGAGTTAAAAGGAGCGGAGCATAGAGAAGGGCGAAAAAGCAAAGTTTATATATATGTGCGCAATATACACTATCGAGAGCAATATAGTGTATATGCATGAAAATACACTATCGGAGGTAGAAATCTCATATATATATATATATATATATAATATATATATATATATATATATTCACTTTATCGAAGGTGAAAACATAGTTATAACAAAATACACTATCAAAGCGGAGAAATATATATATAGAGGCAAATACACTATCGACGGATCGGCGTCGGTGATGCCGCAAGGCAAGGGAAAGACCTCCGGGGCCATGCGACATGCGATTGTGATGATCGGCGATCACAATATCGCATCGCCGCGATGCAAAAGAGTGGGGCCAATAACACAGGCGGACTCGATGGGTTTTATAAACACGACTATATAAACTTTGAGTTCCGCGCATAAAGGTTTTTTGTATGTATTGACGGGTTTCGGTGTAAAAACCGAAATACAAAGGAAAAGCCCCGAAGCGATAAAGATCAGACCCCATGCAACATTATAGTTGGGCTTAATATGATATCGCATCCACCATATCGCAAGTGTGTAAGGCCTTGCCGCGGACCCGATGGAGTTATCAACTACTACTTAATATAATATCGCGTCCAGTGGAGAATCGGCCATCGCCCATCGGCAATGTCATGAATTGGCTCTTCGGCTCTGGCTTTGTGAGCTTTCAGCGATCCACTTGACCTCCAAGCGACTCCAAGACCCCCTCAGGTGCTCTGCGCGTTAGCTTTTCGCTCGTTGCCCCATTAATTGGGCTCTCTGGCTCTCTTGAGGCATTTTTCCGGCTCTGCAGCTTCCCCAGCCGTTTCTCTACGTGTAATCATCCCTCTGCAGCTCTGCGGCTTCTCTGCTCCTTGTCTGTTCGACTGGCCATCTGGCTCTGTGACTCTGTGGCTTTGTGCGTTCCCAAACGCATCATTGTCTGCAAAATGCCCGCTTGCAGCGTGGCACAATGATCAGGAGCTGTTACAAAGGGATCGGGGCCTTTTTCCAGGCAAAAATCCGAAAATGGACAAAAATTCCAATCCACAGAACTTTTCCGAAAATTACACAATTGGGCATGAATTCCGGACTTCAAATTCCCTGAAATCGCCCCTATAAACCTATCGGGTCCATTGCTATATCTCTATCGCAAGTCGCAAGTCGCAGTTTCCTTTGTATTTGGGTTTTATAACGGAAAAACCCCAAATACATAGAAAAACCTGACAAATGGCTTTAATCGGAACTCAAAATATATCAATTCGTATCCATAAAACCTTTCGGGTCCGGCTTTATCACATGTCACATATCTTCCCCAATCCCCAATCTCTGATCAGCCTTATCGGCTATTGGCACATCGCCATATCGCATGTCGCAAGGTCTCAAGTCCCTGGTAAGTCCTCCCTTTGGCCATGTTGCGATGCGATTAGATCTTGGTCGTTGGTCTTCTGCCACCAGATCGATGGCTGAGATCTTCCCCACTCAAACAAAGCTGATATACAGTCCTCCGCCGTTGATCTACGCGTAGAGATCCGACGGTCCGAGTTGATTTCGGGCGGACAACTTGCCCGACTCTTAACGATCCTTACGGGCCCGATGGAGTTTATAAACTCCCAATCCATACAAGTTCGGGTCCGCTCCCTGTGTTAACGCCCGATTATCTTTGCGCCTGATATCCGTCGGATGATGCAGCCTCCAGATCATATGGTCGGCGGGTACCCAACATGCAAACGATTTAATTGTTGTTTGATGCAATATGGTGGTTGATCTGGACCGTTGATCTACGCGTTTGATCAACGGCCCTCATTAACTCGTGCTGATCGCTGTCGCTGTTTTAAAAGGCCGCAGTTGTTTAACATAAAACTTGGGTTTTTCCGATGCGATAACGAAACCCCATATATATATATATATATGCAATGAACCACATTATTTCCTTCGGATGTGATAGAAGGCTTTGTTACGATATGTATATATATATATATATATATACATGGATGCTCGATACAAAGGCAACATTTTCCCATTTTTTTTATACATTTGAAGACTTAAGAGGGTTTTCTAAGATCCATTTTGGATCAAAAGGGATCATATGTTAGCATTATGACAAATGCGTTGTCCTTAATGGCAACCTACTTAATAAAGATGTCAACATGATGGTAGCAGGATGAGTATTCAGGCCAATTCAGATGTAACAAAAAGATTGGACAAAGGAATATCAGTTCAGAAACAGAGGAATGATAAAGATGAAGATTGAAGAAGTATATGCGGGTTTTTTAAAGCAAAGCCGCGTACATACGCGAGTATGGTGAAGCAAAGTCGCGTACAGTTTCCACACCATAATATTCTCAATACCAGGGGTCTTTACCATGGTATTGGCCCTTAGTAATAAGCGCCACAATGGATATTTGATCTCGTCAAAGAATAACATCAGCGTAACAACGAAATTGGCCTAAGGTATTGGCTAAGCCCTAAGCTACATAAGGAGATGGAGATCAAAGTGCTAAATGTGCATGATATGGGGTATTAATGAATTGTTTGATCTGAAATAAGTGTGCACCCAGGAGTGTAATGATGGATCAGATCTTATAGATCTGAAATGACTACACATTGAATATCTGGGGTGATAGATTTGTGATGATGATGTTATGATTTGTGTCTTTTACAGTGGATGCTGAGATTTGGGTTTGACTAATGTTCTGTTGTGCAGCAAAGATATGATTACGCAGATCTGCTTCTGGGTAGTCGCATATCCATTCTGCAGTATGGTCAAATTTGTACGCGGGTATTCTTCTTGAAAGGCACGTACATACGCAGAAGTGTCTTGTAAGGGTTGCGTACATATGTTGGGGTTTTTGATAGCTAATCAATCTTGTTGTGTTTGTTGTTGTCTGTCGATGAATTCTTTCATGATGATCTATGTTTGACAGTGTTGATTGAGGTTGAACTAATTATATTATGAAATATTGAATAGTTATGTGATGATTTGTATTTGGTTCAGAGATTTTTGACAAGGTTGGTATGTGTTCCAATGATTGATTTCAGTAGTGCAGTGATTCAGTTTCAGGGCTCGATGTTCTGAGATCTGTACGCAAGTTATTTGAAGAGAAAGCGCGTATATACGCAGGTATGTCTCATAATAGTAGCGTATATATGACATAAGGTTGACCAAGGTTTGCAGTGACAAGATCTGGTTACTGTGATGAACAGTAGGTGGTCTGACATTCTGATGAAGAGTATACAGTGAATTGAAATGATCTAGCTACTATGGTTGTTTGAGATTCGGTAATTGGTTTATTCAATGATTTGGTGATTAAGTTGGTTCCGTGATTTGATACAGTGTTGGTTTCAGTATTATTGTCTGATATTTGGAATGGATCCAGTTTGAAACATTCTGAAAACTGATCCACAAAAAACAAAGGATAAGGGGGTTGTAGCTCCCTTCCAATAGAAGTTGGAAAACGAGAGAAGGTTGTAGCCTTTTGCAGGTGGGTGCCTTAATTGGTATGAGTCTGCATCAATACAAGTTTGTAAGAAATTTCTCTTTATAATAAAAGAAGACAGAGATGATAGCAGCGGTGGTTTTTTTCCCACATTGGGTTTCCACCTAAAATCCCGGTGTTCAAGTGTTACTTGTGTGTGATGACCTATTCTATTTTTATTTCACATAGTTACTGTTTAATTAATGTTTAATGAAGTATTGATACACTGGTTCAAGTTAAACAAATGATGAATTAACTAAAAAAGTTAGTGAATTGGATATACGCTACTCGTGTACATACACAAGTTTACTTCATAACAGTCACGTACATAAATATGAATCAGAAAAGAAATATTTAAGTAGTTTAAAACACTGATTCACCCCCCCCCCCCAGTATTTTTCCTAACAATTGCTATTAGAGCAAGTCCTTCAGAAGAGGATTGATTGCTTGAAAGAAGATTCATCAAGATGAGCAACCAAGAAGGATTTGCATCTATCAGGCCACCATTGTTCAATGGATCCAATCTGGTTTTCTGGAAAGTCTGAACAAGAGCTTACCTGCAATCACTTGGCGCAGAAGTTTGGGGAATCGTTGAAGGAGGTTATCAATATCCATTCTTTATTCCCACAGATGAAGCGGAAAACAAACAACAACAACAACAACAAAAAAATATGAGACCAATACAAGGGTTGTCAATGCTTTGTTAGGAAGTTTGGCAAAATCAAAATTTGTCAAAGTCATGCAGTTGAATACCGCAAAGGCTATATGGGACAAGATCATCCAAAGTTATGAAGGTGACACCAAGGTAAAAAGTGTCAAACTTCAAACTCTTAGAATTCAATATGAAACTCTCAAAACGCATAATGATGAAAGTATTGCAAGTTTCTTTCTTAGGATAGATGAGATCGTGAATTCTATGAGAAATCTTGGTGACAAAATAAAAGAATCATCACTGGTTGAGAAAATCTTAAGATCTCTAACCCCAAAATTCGATTCGAAAGTCTCTACCATTGAATAAATGCAGGATTTGAAGAATCTTACTATTGAACAACTCCATGGGGTTTTAACGGCCTATGAAATGAGAAAAGGGGGTCCCTCAGATATCAGCGAAGTTGCATTCAAAGCTACTTCTAAAGGAAAGGAAACGGAGGAGCTCATGGAATCAAGTCATGTATCGGATGAAGAAGAGGCAAATTTTGTAAAGAAACTCCAAGCAGGTACTGGCAAATTTAGAGGTAAGCTTCCTTTCAAATGTTTTTCTTGTGGAAGAGTTTGTCATTATGTTGCTAAATTCCCTCATAGAGAAAACCATGAGAAAGGAAAGGATGCTACATAAATGAAGGTTAGCAGAAGGTTCAAAAACAAGAGAAGATTCTACACACACGAAAATAGTGATGGTCTTTCAATGGAGAAGATGGTGTGTCTGATCAAAAATATCAACTACTTGTGGCATTTGAAGATAAATGTATTGATGAATCTGATGATGTTCTTATGGATGCCCTAAAAGAAAAGGATAATCTCATAGAAGAAATAACTCAGCTTAAAATTCGTTTAGAAGAAGCTAAAGTAACAGAAGATGCTCTGAAGAAACAAATCCTAGAAAAGGAGAGGCATAATTAAAAGTTAGAACTAGAAGTTGTAAGTCTAAGGAAGGAACTTGAAAAAGAAAAAAGTTTGAACCTTAGATTTGCTAAAGGATCTGAGACCTTAGAAGAAATCATCAAAGTACAACACTCTCCTCTTATAAAAACAGGTCTTGGATACAATGGAGAATCATCAAAGACCGTAAAATCTTCTGAAATAGGTATAGGAAGCTATCTCAATGCAGTAAAAGGAAGCAGTCAACAAAATTCCAGCTCTCAGCAAAGGAGTAAAAGGTCAAATGTTTCTCAGGTGAATCACCCTTATCACAATCAAAGGGAAAGCTACACAAGAAGGTACTACACTCCCAGGAACTTTTACTTTAATGGTCAATGTTTCACTTGACATAATTTTGGTATAAGGTTGCTCAATTTATTGCTTTTAAAACTATCATGACTAAAGAAGCAAGAAAACAAAAGAATGAGACTGGTTAACGAAATACTCTTACAATACCTTTTCACCTCTTCAAGATGAATCCGAATGTTCCTTTTGCAAAAAAATTGGGCATAGAGAAACTGAATGCAGAAGCAAAATACGATCTACTCTTCAGAATGAACAAAAAGCAACAACATCTAAGGTATGGAAAAAGAAAACCATAGAATTTGAGAGTTGTGGTTTAGCTTTATATGCAAGAGATCAAGAAAATTTGTGGTACATTGATAGTGGATGTTCAAAACATATGACAGGGGATAAAGTAAAGTTTATGTCCTTTAATGAAATAAAGAAAGAAAAGAATGTAGCATTTGGAAATTATTCACCCGCTGATATCAAAGGAAAAGGCACTGTTTTGCTGAAAGAACAGGTTGAAGCTGGAAATGTTTTGTTTGTTGATGGATTAAAACATTACTTATTGAGCGTTAGTCATATGTGTGATCAAGGGCATGAGGTGATTTTTAGATCAAAGGATTGTGTGGTACGAAATCTCGATACAGGGAAAATCATAATAAAGGGAACGAGAACTCCAGATAATGTTTATGTCTTGGAAGGCGATTTAGAACATTGTTACTTGAGCAAATCGAAAGAAAGTTGGCTCTGGCATAGAAGATTGGGACACCTAAGCTTCAGTCAACTACATCAGTCATGCAGAATGGGAGCAATCCGCAACTTGCCTAACATCTCTCTACCAAAAAGTACCATATCCAAATCATGTCAATTCGGTAAGAAAATTAGGATGCAGTTTAATGCCAAAGAAGGTACTTCAAGTAAGCCACTTGAACTTATTCATATTGATTTGTGTGGTCCTGTGAGAAAGAAGTCTCCTCGAGGGAAACAATACTACATATTATTCATTGAAGATTTCACTCGTATGTGTTGGATTGGCTTATTAAAGCATAAAGATGAAGCATTTGATAAATTTAAAGTCTTCAAAGCTCTAGTAGAGAACGAGTTAGATTTGAAAATCAAATGTCTTAGATCTAATAGAGGAGGAGAATTTATGTCAGATGAGTTTTTCGACTTTTGTGAACAACATGGCATCAAGAGGCAGTTTTCTATAGCTAAAACTCTTCAACATAACGGAGTGGCAGAACGAATAAACAAAACAATCCAACAAATGGCACGTGCCATGCTTGATGAGCCTAGAAAACCTCATACCTTCTGGGGGAAGCAGCACATACAGCAGTAAATATCCTCAACAAAGCTCGTATTCAGATAAACAATGACAAAACTCCTCATGAACTATGGTTTGGTAAGCCTCCAACTGTCAAGAATTTTAGAGTCTTTGGAAGCAAATGTTACATAAAGAATAATAATGATAAACTTGGAAAGTTTGAAGCTAGAGCTGATGAAGGAATTCTCCTCGAATACTCCTCTAGAAGCGAAGGATATAAATGCTACAATAAAAGACTTCAAAAGATTGTTGAATGCATTGATGTTGTGATTGATGAAGCATCCACAGGTACCAAAAAGGAAACGCTGGCAGATGACGAAGATAAACACTAGCAGATGACGAAGATTTTCATACAAAAAGACCATCAAAAAAAGGAATTGACAGTACAGAAGCATCAAAAAAGACTCCATCAAGGTATGTTCAAAAAAATCGTCCAGAATCTCAAATTCTAGGTGATAAGGAAGCTGGAGTACAAACTAGAAGAACTCTTGTTGGAACTTCGAGTTATCTAGCCTTATTATCCACAATTAAACCACAAAATGTAAATCAAGCTAGCAAAGATGAATGTTGGGTTAAGGCTATGGATGAAGAACTTGACCAAATAGAAAAGAACCATACATGAGAATAAGTACTAAGACCTCATGATAAAAATGTTATTGGGACAAAATGGGTATTCAAAAACAAACTAAATGAAAATGGAGAGGTAATTGGAAACAAAGCAAGATTTGTATGCAAAGGTTATGCGCAACAAGAAGGAATAGACTTTGAAGAAACATTTGCTCTTGTAGCCAGACTTGAGGCCATAAGAATGTTCCTTGCATTTTCAAGCTTTCATAACTTCAAAGTATATCAAATGGATGTTAAATCTGCATTTTTGAATGGGCAACTAGAAGAAGAAGTTTGTATTGAACAACCTGAAGGGTTCATTCTAGGAAATGATAAAAACCTTGTTTGCAAACTCAAGAAGGCATTATATGGGCTAAAACAAGTTCCTCGTGCATGGTAATATCACCTTGACAAATATCTTCAACAACAAGGTTGCACTCAGGGATCTGCAGATAGCAATCTATATATAAAGATGGATGACGATAAACTTTTAATAGTTATTGTTTATGTAGATGACATCATATTTGGAAGCAATGAAGATTCTATGAGTCAAAGTTTTGCCTCAGTCATGCAACAAGAATTTGAAATGTCACTACTTGGTGAACTAACATACTTTTTTGGTCAAGTTCAGCAAGCAAAGAATGGTATCTTTCTCTCACAGACAATGTACCTCAAGCAGATTTTAAAGAAGTATGGAATGGAAGACTACAAAGCTGTATGCACACCAATGGTAACAGGTTGTAACCTTAGTTCACATGATGATCCTCCCTCAGTAAATCAACCAGAATACAGATATATGATCGAGAGCTTGCTCTACCTTACAGGCACAAGACCAGACATAGTGCATGCAGTAGGGATTGTTGGAGGGTTTCAAGCAAATCCTAAAAAAACTCATCTCCATGCAGTCAAGAGAATATTCAAGTACCTACAAGGAACTCAAGATTATGGTCTATGGTATCCCTAAAATGTCGATTTTGCTCTTCATGCTTACACAGATGCAGATTGGGCGGGGAATGTTTATGATCAAAAAAGTACTAGTGGAGGAGCATTCTATTTGGGACCCTACTTGGTATCATGGTTCAGCAAAAAACAAAGCTCTATTGCTTTTTCTACTGCTGAGACAGAATATGTTGTTGCATCTTGTTGCATACAACTTCTCTGGATGATGCAAATATTGCAGGATATTCAAACAAATTGTCCTCAACCTATACCCATTATATGTGACAATACCAGTGCCATAAGTATTTCTAAAAATCTTGTCATGCACTCAAAAACCAAGCATATTCCAATCAAATATCACTTTCTGAGAGAACAGGTACATGAACAAAAGGTCAAACTAGAATATGTTCCCTCAAAGGAACAAGTTGCAGATATATTTACAAAGTCTCTTCCACGTGATTCCTTTGAATATCTCAGGTAGAAACTAGGAGTGGTCTCTACTTCATCACTTCATTAATTATTCTGACAGATCTTTCATATTCAGGGGGAGTTATTATAAAAAATTCAACATTTTACTTTTTGTACGCGGATATGATGAAGGGCAGTCACGTATATACGTGAGCTCTGATCTAGACAGTTGCATATGTTTCTCTATGATGAAGAAACAGTGGAACAGACTCAGGGAAAGGCTCTGATATGCTTAAGACAGTTATTATTTGCCATTATGGTCCTGATGTTGATTGGTTACAGTCTGTTATTGCTCATATGCTCTTAGAAGTGATATTGGCTTATAAATGGCATTGTTGCTTTGATGACTTCATTGATTGATGAAGTTGCTTTGATGACTTTACTAGTGAATATGATCAGTCCTCACAATGAACAAATGGCACAGATTCAGGGGGAGCATTTGAGATATCTCTAATAGTGCACATTGTTGATTTCTTGTTGCATAATGATGCTCATATTGTTGCTAACAGATGCTCATCCTTATGTGGTAAATGATGGTTACTGATGACTATCATAATCTTGCTACCTCACTATTGAGGTTCTTGCTTTTGGTTATAAATGTCATATTTGTCTCTTGATGTAAAGGTCATGTAAAGACCCATGATGTAAAACTGTAATATTCAGTCATGATTGAACTTTTGCAGTCAAGTTCACTATGTATGTAATCCTATTATTTTGGGCATTTAATGTAATGTTGAGTCAAATATGTAACGCCAGTGTGTTGGGTAATTAATGTAAGCATAAATCCTTGGTGATAGGAAAGGTCAAATTTGGTTGAGTCATGTTGATTTGGGGTAGCATCGGATGTGTTCTAGCCACGAAATTTGGTGGAGAGGTTGGGGCACATGAGATCTCCAATACCCAGAAAGGGTTTGGGTAGATTCTAAACAGATTGGGAGATATTAAAATAATTAATATTTTTAATGGAGACCATAAGTCTAAACTTAGGGAAAATAAAATATTAATGTGTCATTGTGTATTAATATGAATCTGTGTTACAATGGTCCAAAAGACATTGATCAAGCCAGATCTAATCTTAGTCATTGATTAGGGACTTAATCTCGGTCATTGATATGTCAACAAGAAAAGTATAAGAGGAGGCTTGAGGGTCACTTGGAGAACACACCAAAGTGATCAGTGATTCTATTCTCTAGAGCGGAGTTTGCTATGAGAGATAGAATCAGTGATCAGGAGAGCAGCTTAAGGGCATTGAGTACAAAGAGACAGAGAGGAAGAGATAGTGTTGGGATAGCAGCAAAGCAGCCAGAGAGAGAGAGACGCGGGAGTAGCAAGTGCTCACGCAAGGCCACGCAGAGGCAACTAAGTGTTGCGCATAGCACTAGAGGGGCCAACGTAGCTGACGCAGAGGCTCAGAGAGCTGACGTAGGGCCTCCTGGGGCTGACGCAGTGCCAACGCTGGGCTAGGAGAGGCTGACGCAGTCCAGATTGGGCAGACATTGGGGTTTCTAGGGCTGATTGGTGCTGAGTAGCTGCTGGAAGGATTATCCAATGTTTTAGCCAACAGATTTGTCAGAAACCAAGAGGTATTACTGCTAAGGAAATTCTCTGTTGGGTGGGCCAATTTCGGCACCCAGATTGTACTATGATATTGCTTAATAAGAAAACCCTCAGATAACTGCACCGGTTTTCCCACATTTGGTTTTTCAGGGGACATTAGTCCAAAAATAATGGTGTCATGTGGTGTGTTTGTTCTTGTTTCTTTTAGTTTCTGAACTGTAATATGTTGAGCATGCACTAGTGTTTATTTTCAGCATTTACATTGTAAATAACTTGTTAAGGAAGATAACAAGTAGGTAGGAATAAATCAGATAAAGTGCATGGAGGGTTTCTAACTAAGTAAACTTAGAAACTTCAACATGGTATCAGAGCATGATTACAGATCACAGGAGGACTAAAAGACATTAGCCGAGCAGAGCAATAGTGGCAGAAAACAACTGTCCCGAGATGACAGAAGTTGTTTCTAGCAACACAGAAGTCAAGGAGTGCATCGCAGAGCCAACCAGGGCCACACAGAGGTAGTCGAGAGCTACGCAGAGCCCTAGAAAGGCCAATGTTGTTGACGTAGAGGGCCAGAGGGTTGATGCAGGGCATCCCAGGGCTGACGCAGAGCCAGCGTGAGGCAAAAAGGGGCTGACGCAGTTCAGAGAGAGGCAGTTGCTAGGGTCTACAAGGCTGCAGGAATATTGCAGAGTGAAGCTAGTGAGGTACTGTAGTCAGAACAGTACCTGACAGAGCAGGGCCAGAGGAGTTGTTACCGAGGGTTTCTAGCCGAGGAACCTGTTGTGCTATATAACAACCCCCCATTTCATAAAATCTTACTTTAGAAAATTATAATATGAAATGGGTCCCTTTTAGATTAAATTGGTATTAATCCATCACTCTTCTAAAGGTTCGGAAACAAACAAAACATTTTAAAACCTTTTTGAAATAATCGGTCTTAAAATAAAACGAATAATTCTTTATTGTTGCGATAAAGCGATCACAAGATCGCATATCGCAACAACAAAGGATGCATAACCATGACCCATTGATTCTCCCCGATGCGATAAGAGTGAGTAACCAACGGTTATCGGGAAAACAAATAATAAAAGGCCCCTCCCCTTTGCTCCGATACGATATCGCAATCGGCAATCGGGGAATGCGATATGAATATAACAAACTCTCCTCCTTAAAACTCCCGATGCGAGTCAAGCGATATCACTATCGGTGATCGGGGATTACATAAAAACTTAAATAAGATTGCCCAAGGCTTCCTCCGATCACCGATTGTGATGAACCCAAACGCGACTTTCGAAAAGGATTGATATGATTTCACTATATTATATTAATTATCATTGAAAGCCTTTTCTCTTCCCAATAGTGATTCGCTTGCGTCCAACCACCAAAAAACCAAATCCACGCTTAAACGATTATTCGGCAAGTAAAGGATATAATGAGCATTTAAATGATTGACAGGTTTTAACGGCCAATTAATGAGCAGTTATGCCTAAATCCCTTCAGAGATTGTATCTGCGGGAGCCTTATGATAAATCTTCCATTATTCATTGATTGACACAATTCCTCCATACTTGGTTTTCGCCATCTATTCTCCGCATTACGTTCGTTTTTCTCTTGTGCAGATTTTTCCCGCAGTAACGATTCCAGACCAAATGGGGAAGAAATCTAAGAAGTCTGGAATGACTTCAGCTTCTATGGTAACAGGACAACATGCCACCGATCCGGGACCAAGCAAAAAGGGATTAATCTCAGATACCACATGTCTCGGCCTTGGGCAGCACTACTTGGCAAAATATTTACAACCTGGTTGAAGCCGAGGAACCTCAGCAAACATCGGTATGAGCTACATCAGGGTCAAGCCGGAAATCTGAAGCTACTTTAAAAGATTTGGCTGATTCCTACCTACACAGGATATTGGCCCGAGAGCAAATTCTTCCGTATACGGATGTGGTGAGATGGGCAATTGAAGAAATTCCAATTACACACAGAACATTCTGCACTATTGATGGGAGAGTATTCGGTTCATTTCAGCCCAATGATTTCAGACAAATGTACCATTTGCCTGAGCCAGAGAAGAAGTATAATAAAGCATTTCTGGAGAAGTTTCAAGATGAGAATGAAACTGAGTCGGAGCCTATACGAGAATGGAGACAGAACCCGGCAAAACACAAACATGAGTCTTCGGGTAAATTATTATCAACCAAGACATTGGAGCAGTCATGTAACCAAGAGCTAGAAAAGAATGGGAGATTGATCTCAGGA
>APFE031067251.1:0-12799 GCA_000404065.3 Pinus taeda
AACCACACAGGGACACCTTACTACTTTTACCAGTGTTTTAGTGGATAGTGTCCCTAAATCCGCAAGCAGAAAGTTGGCTTAAAGATTTTCGTACCTCATTGGATGATTGGGTGAGGTCGAGCTCACACAGATATTTCCAAAACTGTGGATAAGGTTAAACATATCCTGTATTCATATGGGTAATGGAATGGACCCTCTCTGACATTGCCTCCTTCTAATTTTGCATAGGGAGGTAGTGGATAACCATTATCAATGGATAGCATTCAATAGGTAGTTCGATAGACAGAGGGCAGCTTAGCTGAAGAGAGATGAAAATCTTACGATTGTTCGTTACTTCTCCCTTGACTGCCTGCTTTTGAGGTAATACTATCCGCAACCAGTGCAGTCACCATATTATCAAAGGGGCCAATGTTGTAATGTTGTTTCTTTATTCTCTTATTTTATAACTTTCCTATTACATCACCCAATTTGGAATTCTCAAAGCCATGCCACTACGAGTATGGTGTGTGTAGATCTAGACAGATGGTTAGCAAGGCAGTGGAAGGTTGTAACAGTAATCCTAAAAGGCTGGATAAAAGAAGCACCATTGAATCATGCCTTTAAAGGCCTGACCACAGATAGAATGAACACCATAGGTTGGGTTTTAGGTTGCTTTAAAATATGGACAATTAAACATTTACAAGTATCAAAATGAATCCATGTAAACGGGCCTAGGCTTGAAACTGTCCAATCCGCATCCGCTAATTTGGATTGGGTATTGAATGAACCAATCCCTTGTGATCTATGGGAGAGAAAAAATCATAGTTGCATCTACGGTGGTATACTCTTTGTGTGAGGGGAAAAAAGAAATTCATTTCCTTCCCTAAAATGTAGTCAAACCCTTAGTGAATGGCTTGTTAATGGCTTGCTAAAAGTCCAACGTTTAGGATAAGTGCCAAATATTTCCATCGTCAAGGCAACTAATAATTGTACCATCCATGTACCGCCCTGAGAGAGTTGGCGACGGTGCGACGGGCGCACGACTTGTTGAGGCGCCCCGGGCACGCGCCGGGCGACTTGGGCGGGCGCGCACTGTGGGTTGAACGACTGGGTGGAGTGAACGACCAGGCGGAGTACACGACTGGGAAGCGTGCACGGTGGATGGATAGACCGGGCAAGCGCGCGTGGGCAGGTGCATGATGGATAGACCGGACGGGCGCGCGTAGGCAGCCGCACGATGGGTAGACCAGGCAGGCGCGCGTTGGCGGGCGCATGATGGGTAGACCAGGCGGGCGCGCACGGGCAGCCTGCACGCCGGGCGACTACGGTGCTGGCGGACAACATACGATGAACAACGAAACGTTATGCGACAAGTGACAAGTATGGAGGCGTTGGCTGCGGGTTTATACGCTCGAGTTGAGGGCGTTAAACATGGAGCAAGCCGACCTTGCAAATGGTGTTTTGGGGGTTGCGTTTGCAGGGTTGGGGCGTCGGCCATGGGGCTTCGCCCACCCTACCCACACACCATACTCCATATATATTTGCGCTCAAGACTTGGAATTTGACATCGAAGCAATCGATCAAGCATCTTAACATCTTTGGCTCTACGCACAAAGGGAGGAAGGTGCAGCATGAGCGCATAGCTCATGCGCACTTAGTGAAAAGGCGCAGAAATTATCTCTTGGTTTGTGCTTGAGTTGGACGAGTTGTGAAGGGGTCGAAATTGCAGAATTGTGCAGAATTATACTGAGCATCTTGGTGGCCGGGTGTGGCACCCGCTCACGTGTAAAAGGTGCATATTCTCTCTCGTAAGGCAGGTTGCCTTGTCTATGTAAATTTGGCTAAGTGTTGGCTTGATTTTGCAAGCACACTAGCTCATTGTATTATTGAAATTCTGATATAATATATATTGTCGGGCAGACTGTTCGGGAGTTGCCCCTCCCCTTTATATCATGCAATTGTCATTTTATATTGCTGTGGATAATGATTAAGTATGGGTGATCATTGATATAAAGTTTTAATGCTTTTTACTTGGTTGCGAAAAACAAACTAAGTACCGGTTGTGAATTAGGCGTAGTCCTCACAATTGATTATTGTTAAAAAGAAAAAGTGGGGTGGTGCCGCACCTCGCCGGCACGGTTGAAAGACTACCGTAGGCCTATGGGCGTGACAGGTGGTATCAGAGCATACACACCGAAGTGAAGGTGGTATCAAGTAGATATCCTGGTTGACAAGGAGTGGCCATGAAGATAGGTTCTCGCAGGGAAAGAGGTCGATGAAACACTCTAAGTGTGGCATCAAGGACTTGGGTTGCAGGTGAAGCCGGTGCATGGTCGGAACTCGATTACAAAGGAAGAAAAGGTCACCAATGGCTAAATCACATGCCGAGTCTAATCGTAGTGCTATGGACACTTTCGATTTGATGCAGAAAGTGGTGGAAAGGGTGGATTTCTTAGAGGCTCATTTTGGAGAAAGGTTTGACCTTGTTGTGGAAGAACAAAAGGCATTCTTGAAGATGAAGGATGAGCTCAATGAACTCCGAACTCAACATGAGTACACTGATTTGATGTGTACACAACTCGAATACAAGGTCAAGGACGTTGAAGCTTCAAGGGACCGGGGTCTAGTAGAGATCATGAACTTGAGGAAAGCTCTTGACGAAGCCAGGGATGAAATAGCGGTGTTGAAGAAGGCCGTGAGGCATGGCTCAGGTGGAGGAGTGCCTCATGTGGAAGTCAAGGAACCAGATTCATTCGATGGTACAATGAGCGCAAAAACACTTGGTAACTTCTTGTGGGACATGGAGAAATACTTGGAGAGATTGGGTCTATCTAATGATGAGACTAAGGTCAAAGTTGCTGCTCAATTCCTTACAAAAGATGCCAAGATGTGGTGGAGAAGAAGGACGGACCAGGTTGCAAATGGAAGTGCTACCGACATCACTTCTTGGGATGAAATGAAAGGAGCCTTGCAGGCCCATTTTAGTCCTCAGGATGAAACATGGGAAGCTAGGATGAAGATTAAGTTTATAAAGCAAATCAGGAACCTTCAAACTTATCAAAGGGAGTTTGCAAGTGCGGTCCTTGAGCTACTTGATATGGCGGAAAGGGAGAAGGTATTCAATTTCATAGTTGGATTGAAGCCTTGGGCATGCAATGAGGTGAAGAGACAAAGGATTCGTACAGTTAAAGAAGCCTTTGCTGCGGTTGATAGGTTGGTTTAGCACTATGATGAGACTTCTGATGATAGGAAGAAGAAGTCCGATAAACCGAAAGAAAAAATGAAAGAAGAGACTTCGAAGTTTGATGATTCGAAGGGAAAGAAGGTCTTGAAGTGTTGGATTTGTGTAGGGCCACATACGGTGAAGAATTTTCCCTCTAAACTGAAGTTGGCTGCCATAGCAAAATCTAGTATGAAAGATGAAGGTGCTTCTGTGGGTATGATGCAGGTTCTTAGCACTGCTGCTGCTACAGAGGTGATCTCTCGGAAGGATCCCGAGAGGAACAAGTTGGAGTATGTCCGGATGAAAGTGGGAGATGCTGATATACTCACTATGGTAGATAGTGCAGCTTCTCACAATTTCATGGGAGAAGATACTGCAAGGAACGTTGGGCTGAAATATGTTCCTATCAAGGTACATATGAAGACGGTGAACTCTCCTCCGAATGAAGTTCTTGGTGTGGCTGAACAAGTGGACACTACACTTGGTGATTGGATCGGGAAGGTGGACTTCACCATTGTGAGGATTGATGACTATGAGGCCATACTTGGGATGGAATTTATGAAGCAATATGATGCGATGATCGTTCCACACTTGAAGAAGTTGTACATCTATGATGGAAGGGAAGATGTACCCATAGGTGTGCCCACCTTTGGGGTTACTAGGCCGAATCATGAAGTGGCAACAATGCAGGTGAGGAGTGATGAAGGCATGGATGATGTATGTAAGCGTTTGTCCAAGGCAAAGACAAAACTTACCAAACAATCCTTGGTTATCAAGTCACTTTCAAATAGCATCTTGGACTTGACAAGAAGGCTAGAGGTGATTGAGGATGAAGAGGATGAACCATATATGAGACCAAGTGAGGACTGGGTTACTTACTTACAGAGGTTGGAGGTTGAAGATCCTGATAGATGGATCGAATTGATTAGTGAGGGGGAGCCTACAAGCTCTCACCCCTCTACTCTCTTCTTAGAGAGACAAGAAGATGGGGCTCATTGTTAGCTGCTCATGGCAATGAGTCCCCTAAGAGGTTGAGCAGGTTATGATGGTGCAGAGATGGCTTGGCATCAAGCATCATGACATGTTGTAGATGGATGGAGATTACTTCATGGACCTGAGCATGGACTACTCTGATGGAGTTCAGGATGTGGCAAATGTTTTGGGAAACAAATGATGATGACATGGGGATGTTCACTCTCATTGTTTGAGCGTGATGGTTGGACTGATCACCTGACTAGTTCAGACATGGGGTCGCAAAGTGTACAGAGATGTGTTGACATTAGGAGGAGTATCATGGCAGCTGAGCACTTGGAACACATGGAGCTATTGTGTTGATGAGGTCTCATGATAGATGAGCACATTGGACACATGATGGAGGAAGGTGTTTTCTTGAGACACTTGACTTGATGATGGAGTGTTCTCTTGGAACACTTGACTTGACACTTGATGGGAAAGTGTTCTCTCTGTGAGCACTCGATAGTTGATGACATGATGGAGGACACATTGTTGCAGTGGACGTGTGGCTTAGTATTGAAAGGATCAGCCTTTCATGGTGGAGAGCAGCATGGAGACATTGTGGCAGTTGGTCGATGGTCATGGACATTGATGACATACCTTGGTATGGGATATCTGATGACAATTAGTCAGTTGGATGAGACATGGTGGAGATGGAGACCTACATATGTTGCAGGTATGTTTGCCGTATGTGAGGGAAGTCGACATCATGGTAGATGCTTGGAGTTGGGATGTTGTCGAGGACGACAACGACTTCAGGTGGAGGAGGATGTACTGCCCTGAGAGAGTTGGCGATGGTGCGACGGGCGCACGACTTGTTGAGGCACCCCGGGCATGCGCCGGGCGACTTGGGCGGGCGCGCACGGTGGGTTGAACGACCGGGTGGAGTGAACGACGGGTGGAGTGAACGACTAGGCGGAGTACACGATAGGGCAGCGCGCACGGTGGATGGATAGACTGGGCGGGCGCACGTAGGCGGGCGCACGATGGATAGACCGGACGGGCACGCGTAGGTGGGCGCACGATGGGTAGACCGGGCGGGCACGCGTTGGCGCGCACACGATGGGTAGACCGGGCTGGCGCGCACGGGCAGCGTGCACGCCGGGCGACTGCGGTGCGGGCGGACAGCATACGATGAACAACGAAACGTTATGCGACAAGTGACAAGTATGGAAGCGTTGGCTGCGGGTTTATACGCTCGAGTTGAGGGAATTAAACGTGGAGCAAGCTGACCTTGGAAATGGCGTTTTGGGGGTTGCGTGTGCAGGGTTGGGGCGTCGGCCATGGGGCTTCGCCCACCCTACCCACATGCCATAATCCATATATATTTGCGCTCAAGACTTGGCATTTGACATCGAAGCAATCGATCAAGCATCTTCGCATCTTTGGCTCTACGCACAAAGGGAGGAAGGCGCAGCATGAGCGCATAGCTCATGCGCGCTTAGTGAAAAGGCGCAAAAATTATCTCTTGGTTTGTGATTGAGTTGGACGAGTTGTGAAGGGGTCGAAAGTGCAGAATTGTGTAGAATTATACCAAGCGTCTTGGTGGCCGGGTGTGGCACCCGTTCACGTGTAAAAGGTGCAGATTCTCTCTTGTAAGGCAGGTTGCCTTGTCTATGTAAATTTGGCTAAGTGTTGGCTTGATTTTGCAAGCACAATAGCTCATTGTATTATTGAAATTCTGATATAATATATCTTGTCAGGCAGACTGTTCGGGAGTTTCACCTCCCCTTTATATCGTGCAATTGTCGTTTTATATTGTTGTGGATAATGATTAAGTATGGGTGATCATTGATATAAAGGTTTAATGCGTTTTACTTGGTTGCAAAAAACAAACTAAATACCGGTTGTGAATTAGGCGTAGTCCTCACACTTGAGTATTGTTAAAAAGAAAAAATGGGGTGGTGCCGCACCTCGCCGGCACAGTTGAAAGACTACCGTAGGCCTGTGGGCGTGACAATCCATCTCTAAGTCGAGAGCATGAAGAACATTTTGGAGGAGGTCGTAATTTGGATTTTGAAATTCCAAAATCTCTAATTTCCTCAATAACATAGTACGATGAAGGAATATAGAGGGATAAATACACCATAGGAATCATACCAAAGCCTTCTTTTCATGCATGAAAAAGAAATTTGTTCAATAAGAGTGAGTTAGGTTTCTGTTGATCCTTTTATTGTTAACTGATTGTTGTAGAACGTATTCTTGATTTAGCACTCGAATTTTGGAACCTTATGAAATCAATTTATTTACTCAAAAATAAGGTCAAAACTTTACCATCATTAAACACATCGTTGCATAAGGACTTCTCTTCTATTTATGCATATAACCCACTGATCGTTGTGTGATTTAATGTCATAATATTCTATATGGAGAAGATTACCATATAACATTTACTTCCACATTCCCTATTTGAATATTTCAATTTGTCCTTAACAAACCTTATTTTCGAACATGCACAATTATTCCATAATTTAATCAATTAAGATTCTTATTTTATAAGGACCGTATACATAAAAACCCCAATTAGTTTTAAATCCCATTGAAACGATAACATGCTATTAATCCTTAAATAACCATGTTAACGATTCACCCTCTAACAATTTTTGGGTTATCTTTCTTATAGACTTTTCATAATTAAAACTCGTCAACGAGAATTCTTGTAGAGATGGATTAGTCCATAGGCCTTAGTGTTTGAACTTTGTTTCGATACCATTTGTAACGAACCCCTTGAGACTACCCTGAGAAATTTGCCCCTAGGCCCCATAAATTTAAAATTTTCTTCATTTACTTTTAAGTTTTAGTGGTTATCGCAAGTCTAGTTAACCAATCATTGCATGCACAATGACTTACCCGAAAACTCTACTCATAATCTTAACTACTGAGAAACATTAAGTTAATGAAATGGAATCATAAACACCATCTTACATACTTTTTGGATCAACCCTCTGGCTTAAACCACAACTTGGAGAAGGAATGGATTATGGCATGCATCCCACAACTTCTTCAAGGTATACATGCAAACATTACCTTGCATCTATTTCCTCTAGCCTGGTCATGAATCCTACCTCAGGCATGGAAATGACAATTAGTGAGTAAAATTCTTACGCAACATGTAAGAGCAGCTCTAAACCATCTATTTTGGATATAATAATTGAGTCATGCATGACATAGAAAATCCTAAATCCTCGACAATATTATTTGAAGGATTTCTTTATAACTGCTCCACATGCATCCAGGTTTTAGGCATATATGTCTATCAAGGTAACCAACGGTATCACTTAACATTAGAGGCATCCTATGTTCCCTCAATAACATGATAATCATATTTAGATTTAGTAGATGTCTCACACAACCATACATGTGCATCCCACAACCAACTTAATATAACTGGTCCTGTTTAGGCATATTGGACCCATGTAGATTTGATCATGAGTAAGATAGCTTCATGGCCCTAAGAAATAACAACTACCTACTATGATTCTACCTATCCGATGCAATCAGAGTCAGATGCATAAAATAGAATCATTCACCCTACATAATCCATAGTCTTGCTACCTCATTTGCATGTCACATTAACATTATCTCATAAAATATGTGAAAACAGGTAAATCTACTCATATATAACAATCATATGCAATTCCTTTAACCATTATCACAAATAGGAGACTCATGCAAATTTTTCCATAAGCTCAATTAATTTGAAATGGAGAGAGAAGAAAACACGATATAAAACATTCCGCACAATGAATCCCACTAAAACATCACTTGGATAGGAGAGCACCACCACCCAACCATGAATCACGTCTAATTCCCCCTGAGCCGAGGTTCTTGCCATGGATCAAATGCCTCCAATTGATCTATGCAATGGGTATTTAATACCCTCTTTCATGATATGGTTTCCATTAGCGACATCCTGCTTTTATGGATTTTTATCCATTTGCCTAGGCCTTTTTCGAAAAATCTCGCCTTTATCTCCCGCGAGGATTTTTCTCATAAAATATTGCCTTTATCTTCAGCAAATATTTTATGTTTTTTTCTTGATGGATATTTATCTCCAATCCATCCAATGGATATTTATCTCCAATCCATCCATCTTATCTAGAATCACATCTAGAATCTTGTCATGAAAGATTTATTCATATCCTATTCCTCAATGGGATTTGGCAAGAATCTCATTTGTGGGTGTCTCGCTTTTCCAAGTGATTTATTTATTAATATATACTTTACTTTTCTCATCTTAGTTTTACAATATTCTAACACACAAGGGAAGGGTGTTATAGTCCATATCAAGGGAGTGTCTCATGGATTAATGGCCTAAAATCTATGTGGGACCCATGGGCTGGTCGGGAAAATGACTAGGATACATTCAAGGAGTCATGTAATAGGTGTAGAAGGTCTGGTATGGTGTGTTTTTGTCGATTCCACTTCCTTAACTGATACATAGGGAATCGAATCGTATCATAGTAACTTGTGGTCACATGTTTACCCTAGTTAAAGTAACTTCTCATCACATATTTACCCTAATTCACTGGTTACTTCAGTAAATGTGGAAAAAAAAACTACAACTTTTAATTATTAACCAATTGTAACTTAAAATAAATCCTATAAAATTTTGTAAATACGTGATCAAACCATCATTTTAATAGAGAATTAATTTCTCAAATATTTACGATATAATTTTTTATTTTTTATTTCATATAATTAACAGTATCGGACTCCAATTCGAATTGATTTTTTAAACATGCATAAAAATTTAACCGGTAAAAATTTAAGCACTCACTTTTTATCAAATTTCAAATTCAATTCTTGGGTATAAGCCCCATGGTTTGCATTTATTTGCCTGACATGTAATTCCAGTGCATGCTCGCCATAATTATTGAATTTACACTATTATATTTTTAGAACGTGGTGATATGTGCATGGTAGTGATTTTGAAATCAAGTTATTTTTAATTTATTATGTTTTTGTAATTTTTAATATATTTTCAAATAAATATATATTAATTAAATTTTAAAAATTAAGTTAAAATATTTTTAAATTTTTCAAATGTTACTATTTAATATTTTATTGATTAATAAGTTAAATAATAATTGCTTATTTATTTTTTAAATTTAATTAAATGTTAATAAAAAGGGGAAAATATAATAGAGAAATAAATTGATATGATTTAAATTTTATTTGGTTGAATATTTATTTTCAAAAACAGAAATTATAAATATCTCTTATTGATTCATGTAATTTTCTATGAAAACATGTAGTGTTTTTCAAAATCAACTATCTCCACAAAACAAAATGCTCAACAAATTATTGTCTTTATATAAGATAATGCGAATGGTAAGTGAAATAAAAACTTTGGAGACACGAGACACTAGTAAGACTTAGGGCTACAAGAATCAATTTTGTAGGTGTTAGATAATATTGTCTTAAATGTAAATTTTTGTCTTAAACTGTTTTTCTCTTGAATATAAAGCTTTGTCTTCAAATAGTTTTGTCTCTAATTGTTTTTGTCTTAATTATAAACTTTTGTCTTAAAATGTTTGTCTCAAAATTTTTTTCTCTTAAATTTTCTATTTAAGGCAATTCAATTGATATTAAATTTTAATGTAAAATAACTAAAATAAAAAGTGACTTTTTAAGAGAAAATATTTCTTTTGTCTTAAAAAAAATATCTTAAAAATACCCTTCTTGTAGTAGTGGTAGTGCCATATTTAATAATGATGCTTATGAGATATATGAGGATGAAAATCAGTTCCTCTTAGAGTGCCCCTCATACAACCACAAGATTTCAGTTTCATACGATGTCAAAATTATAGTGAGCTCGGGAGGCTTCTCTCCAAGCTTTTTGAGCGTAGGAATAAAATGTTAAATCAAACTAAATAATTTGTTTATGTAGATGTGATAGACCAAAGTTTGGCCCTAGTGCACTTTAACCACCACCATCATCATATGCTCTGCATACTATTTTAAGCCAATACAACTTAAATTAAATTAAACCATTTTATAATTTTGTTTCAATGAATAAAATAATATTTAAAATTAATTTTATGAATTCATCTAATACAAATAATTAAAAAAATAAATTATATGTTTATTTATAAATTTTATAAATAAACAAATTTGTTATAAATTAATAAAATCAGGATTAATATTAATATTTAAAATATAGTGAATAATTATTAATTATTTTAATTTGTTGAATTGAGGGTTTCTGTGATTCATTATCAATTTATGAGAAAATTTGTCGGGGTAAATCAATTGATAGATTCTTTGTTGAACCACCAGTGTGGTTATTGTGAGGACAAGTTGAAGTATCAGATCCAGTTGCCATGTTTAATAGTCCCAGAGCAGAATCTATAATAACCTATAATTAACCAGGCACCTATAACATTATATTTACCAGGTAACTCATATTTCACTGCAGGTAGAACTTTCTAACAAATTATTTTTGGACTGGGAACCGGCCTACATGGACAAGATAAGGAACACAATAACTATCTTTTAAATAAAAAATAAATATTTTAAAAATAATTTATTTATTAATATTATTTAAAAATTAAATTAAAAAAAAAATAAAACAAATTCTAAACCACGAAAGTAATTCTAAAATCCTAAAGCACCAATCTTTATGCCCGCCTATATTTAAATACCATGTGCGCGATTTTTCTTCACTAGATATAGTGAAGATTGTTTGGTTTGGAAAAAGGATCAACTTGAGTCACATAACAATATACAGATGCATGATTTGA
Source organism: Pinus taeda (assembly GCA_000404065.3). Classification (NCBI taxonomy): domain Eukaryota; kingdom Viridiplantae; phylum Streptophyta; class Pinopsida; order Pinales; family Pinaceae; genus Pinus; species Pinus taeda. The sequence continues at coordinate 10,963 of APFE031067251.1, forward strand.
CAAAACAATCTCTTATCAAGCAATACTCACGTACATAATTTTCAATACCAATCAGAATCAGAATAGTACACATCAATATGATCCACATAAAATATGATAAGGACAATATTACAGGCATGCATAATTTGCCAAAAGAGCAAAAATAGTCCACATGAGTTTGATCCACAAAATATCAGGAGCATCCTACGGAGAACCTCAAGCACTCGATCCACAAAATATCATGGGCAGCATCCTACACAACCAGTCCACCATAATCATATTTAATTGTAAAATTCTGAAGTCTTCTGATCCTGAAATTTTGAGTATACGCATAAAAACATAACCACATATTATTTTATTTCCATGTAAAAGAAAGGTCCCCTAAGAGTGAACAGTCTACTACTTGCACATGGCTATAAGGATTCGACGTGGAGGCTTTGAAGGTCTTCTCGCATGCTGAACGGCCATGTTATCCAACAACAACACATCTCCTGCCTCCCACTTCAAATTTACACACTCTTCATTTACCACAGTCTTAAAAGCATCCAGAGCTTCATCAGGAATACCACAGCCATCTCCCATTGAGAGCGACTGGTTTCTGTTTCCTCCGCCATAACCCACAATGTTATTAAACCAGACAGGCCTCCCTCCGTATCCATCGAACGATCTGATAGCATCCATGGGGCCGAATACAAACTCTGCTGATCCATCCTCGTAGCATTCGAAGCTCGAACAGCCCATCATCTCCACAGCTCTGCTTATCATTGATTGAAATTCCAAAGTATCAATTTGTGAAAGTAGTACTAACTGAACGGCAAATTTAGGAATGATATGATAATTTACTGCAACGGGAAGACAAAAACGGGGACGGGGGATTGGGGAATGAATTCGGTTCATTAGATTTACACATTAACAGACCAATCAAAACTGGGGGCCGCCCGATCAGGAGTTGATATTGGGGTTATATATCACAATGTAGTACGCACCTAAAACCTGACAAAATATGCACCTGGAAATTGGCAAGCTGATACACATGTTTTATAGGGTGGTCAATCGAAACGAATTTAGGGTTTTCAGACTCACGCGCAAATTGGTGATGGACAGAGAAGGAACACATAATATAAGTAATAGAGATGTTGTTCTTCAATTAATAGAGAAGTTGATCTGCAAATTGAATTCATTGATTTATTTGCTTGAGAATATAAATCTCAAAGTGTTAATCTTATCTCAGAGATGATTAAATTACCAAAAACTAACTCATATAATCTCAGGCTAACTGATAATTGTCATAACAAATTAACCAATTATCTCGGACAATCGGAAATTGCAAAGGCGAAGCCCAATTAGTTGCAATGTGGTAAACGGCTTATACGTTGCATTTACCTTTTCTTGGCTTCGCTTGGGTCGTTCGTTTCAAGAGCATTCTGCCAATTTTTGGCTATGAAAGAAGTGCGTGAACTGTCGGCTGAAGTAGTTATTTTAAAAACCAACCCTACATTCTTCAACCTATTTACAAATTCCGGTATTCTGTCTTCCATGCGCTTCACAATTCTTTCGCTGAGAGCTATCGCAGTCTGTCCACCCTCGGGAGGTGCAGTCTCGCAGAAGAAAAACAGCTTAGATGGCCACACTTTCATCTGCATCGCCGTAATAGTAGCAAATAGAAAACCATGAATTTATACTTGAACAATAAAGGCTAGAACATACGACAACGCACAACTTACACAACTTGAAAATTTTAATAACAGTATAACGGAGATTTATAGAATAAATATATAAAGTTGTATCGATTCATGTTAACCTGAACCTGCCTATGACATATCAATTGGTTAGAAATTACAATTCACCGGAGACTCGT
>APFE031067261.1:1796-15926 GCA_000404065.3 Pinus taeda
AAATTAATTGACCGTGGATAACATCCTCCAGACTTGTTTTTTAGTTGATCTTAGGTTGAAACATATGGCAACAAATCCAGAGTCCACCAATCAAGGAATTACTTTTGATGGGAATCCTAGTATTTTTCCTCCTTTCAGAAATATTGGTGCTCCTTATATGGCTACATTGTCCCTTCCGGGATTTACCATTGGCTTGCCAGTATGGCTCCTTTCAACCTCCTTGGTTCAAAATTTCGTGATTTCTCCACAATCAAGTACACCTCCAACTACACAAGATCAACCTCCAGTTGACCCTTTGTCTTATTCCCCCGTTGTTTCTTCCTCCCCTTATTCCTCTTCGCCAAGTGAAAGTATTGGTACTAGTAACAAGGTGGCTAAGAAGAAGAAGAAAGGGAAGAAGAGGAAGAAGAAGCAAATTCACCAGAGGGGCGACCAAGAAACCATTGATTTGAATGCAAAATCTAATGAGAAATCATCCATTAAGCCTCACAAAGTTAGATATCCATGCAAAATTCGTGCGAGAGACCATCTTCTTCAAAATTGTCTTGATATTCCTTAGATCTTAAGAGAATGATCTTCTCGTTCACATCATCCCATGTCATGAACCTCTGGAGATCATGTTGGTGACATACCATCAACAGTAATAGTAAAGTTCATGGAAAGAAGGGAAAAGTCAAGTTTCCATGTAGGTTATGTGAAGGGAATCACCCCATTCACCTTTGTCCCTATCTAGATGAAGCCAAAAGAGTGTTGGATAACCGTCTTGCTTGATCGCAGCAACTTCCATCTGGTTACACGAAACTCTTCCTAAATCCTTCACTAGTTGATGATTTGACTGACCAAAATCAACTGTCAACCAAACCCACTCTCTCTGAAAGTGAATCCTCTGAGTCTATACCTGACCAAAATCAACAAGTTGAGGTAATATTTGACCCGATTTCACCTTCAGTAAATCGTACCCTTCCTGAAGAGAGTGAACATGATACCACTCAAGATATTTTTGTTTCTTTAGATTCTAATGAACTTGGGGGAAATCTGCCTATTCCATCAAGACAGGAGGAAAATCCTCCAGTTCTCGTAACTCAAGGGGTTAATCCTCCCGTTTCTACGGTACCCCCTCCAAGTAGTCTAGTCACTTCCTTTGATTGGAATCGATTGGAAGGATTCTGCCTTCCTTCCTATGTGCCTTTCTAGATCATAGTACAGGTTCATAATATTATTGTATCTCGCATTATTATAGACAAAGGTGCATCAGTGAGTATCCTTTCCTCAACTGCTTGGCAAGCGATTGGTTCGCCATGGCTTGTGCCTGTTACACAAAATCTGTTGGGTTAGAACAGAGGAACTAGTCAACCATTAGAGATCCTTCCTCAGTTACCTATTACTTTGGGAGGAAAAACTGTTTATCTGAACGTGATGGTAGTCCTAGGACATTTAGATTATAATTTACTTCTTGGGCACGACTATGTTTATGGCATGGGAGCTATTGTTTCAACACTCTTTCTAGTGATTTGTTTCCCACATGAAGGCATAATTGTCACCGTTGACCAACTTTCATTTCCTGATCCAAATATGGCTCCTAGTCAACCATCTTCCCTAATTATGTGGCAACCTATTCCATACCTACATGAACTGACGATCAATTCAGTGATGTTGTACATCATGTACTGAGGGCATTGGAACCAGATCTCTCTTTCATGGCCTCTTATGAGTTGTGAACAAGGAATTCGAGGATAGTTCCTTATCTTGTGTCAACCTCGTTAAAAAAATTAAACCAAGGAATATGAGGATAGTTCCTGGTATTGTGTCAACCTCGTTAAAAATGAAACAAGGAGTACAAGGAGAGTTCTTTGTCTTGTGTCAACCTCATTAAGAAATGAAATAGCTCCCTCGAGGATAGTTCATTGTCTTGTGTCAACCTCATTAAAAAATGAAACAAAGGATATGAGGATAGTTCTTTTACTTTGTCAACCTTGTTAAAAAATGTTACAGGTTTGAGGATAGATCGTTGTCTTGTGTCAACCTCGTTAAAAAATGAAACAAGGAGTATGAGGATAGTTCTTTTACTGTGTCAACCTCGTTAAAAAATAAAACAAGCCTATGAGCATAGTTCCTTGTCTTGTGTCAAGCTCGTTAAAAAATGAAACAAGGAGTCTAAGCAGATCTCCTTGTCTTGTGTCAAACTCATTAAAAAATGAAACAAGGAGTCTAAGCAGATCTCCTTGTCTTGTGTCAAACTCATTAAAAAATGAAACAAGGTCCCCTGGAGTGAAGTTCCAAGTTGAGTCTTTGATTAGATCTCGTAAAATCCTAGTCGAGTCTTTCACTTGATCTCGTAAAAGAACCTTCATTCCATTTACCTGATAGCCATGAATAGTATACTTAGGTGAATGTACTGAAGCTTGGGGGGCATGTACCTAGTGGTAAAGTAAAGTTTCCCTGTAGGTTATGTGAAGGGAATCACCCCTTTCACCTTTGTCTATCTGAACGAAGCCAAAAAGGTGTTGGATAACCATCTTGCTTCACTGCAATGAATTCCATCTGGTTACAGGAGACTCTCCCTTTCATCATGTTGGGGGCATGTAAACTCAATCTCAAACAAAGTTTTCTCTCATTTCAAGCTTGTGTAAAAATGAAACTAGTTTCAAGCATAGTTTTTTGTTTTAAGCTTGTGTAAAAATGAAACTAAATCCAAGCATAGTTTTTCATTTCAAGCTTGTGTAAACATGAAACTGAATTCAAGCACAGTTCCCTATGGTTCAAGCTTGTCTAAAAATGAACCAATTTCTAGTTTAACCCTCTTGATTGCCATTCTATCAGCCTTTTCTATCAGATGAGCCTTGGTTGTTTTCATTCCATCACCACCATCTCTTTGGTCGATCATACCCTTTCACCTAGTTGTTTTACCCTTTTTGAGGAGTAACTGTAATGAGTGGTCATATTAGCTAGCCTCTTCACATAAATCAACATGTTTTGAGAAGTTCCAACATCATCGAAACTAGTTGCTACCCTAGACACCACTCGTTCCTCAAAATGGAGTCCTCTTTAAGCTCTTTTCAAACTTCCTAAACATGAAAAGATTGTCGAGCACTTGTCGTTTATGGCTCGTTAATGGATTAGAACCGATATCTACTCAGTATAGTTTTAACCCTTCTTCGGATTTAGATAGATTAACTACGAAAAAGGTACTCATTGGTCAAACATGATCAATAGGTTCTCTCTTATATTGTTTTATGCTTTTTCGGGCTTGAGAGACAAACTTATGAAAAAGAACTTTTGGAGTTTTCTTTTCATCCCTTTTCAAACTCTCTAAACATGAAAAGGACCGAGTTATCTTCGTTGTTAAACTTGTTAAAAACATCAAATAGTGACAAACTTGTCCACCTAGAGAAGATCGAGTTTCACCTTCGCTAGACTCATTATAACATCAAATAGCAATGGATTCAATTGAAGGGTGGAATTATACAACAAGCATATGTTATCCTCCTCAAGCTTGATAAAAATAAAGAGGTATTGGTCAGAAATGACTAGGGAAAATGGGAAAAATCTGGGAACACTTTATGGTAGCAAGTCGCTCTTGAACATGACACTTTCACCTCATCACCATGACTATGTGGGTTGGGTCATTCAGCTTGATGGTTATCACACAGTTGGTCTATCATACCATCCATTGCTTCGTTTTGGGTCAATGCTACCAATTCACTTCATTGTCACCGATATGTTCAAGAGAAGTCATTCAATTCAAAACTTCATCCTTTACAATGCAGCAAACCTTCATTTTCATGCCCGCCATTCCTGAACCTTGTGTCGTTACTCGTTGTTTCATCTCAAAAATCATTTACCTCGTTTCATGTCGTTGATGTGGGATACATCAAGGCCCTCTTGCGATGAGTCGCTTCTTTTCGAAATCAGCACATCATCCAGGAAGTTGACTTAGAAACACCCCTTTAGTACCTTGAGGCTTGCATACATCAATGGTAAGTTTCTTGCTTCCGGCGATAGGTTGACATCACTGGCCTTCGACCGAAAGACTTCGTATGGTGTTCGACATCAAATCATTTATTCACACCTTGTGAAATGTACTATATTACCTTGAGGGTTATTATTCCTCTCGCGTCTGTTAACAGCTTACATTATTGGCTGGTAATCAAACGATGTCTCTCCATGTTCGACCTCAGATCATTTGTTCACATGGTTCAACTTGTACATTGAGTGACAGATTGGATGAGATTGAAGACCCCGGATCTAGTTTCATCCATCCGAGCTACGATATATTTTTAGGAGTACTATATCAAATGTACAAATGGCCTTACATTCATGGGTCTATATCTGTAGACAATTATGTTTGTACAAGTAATGAAAGTTTATAAGCTGAGCATGGGTATGCATTCCCTTAGCTAAAAATTGTGAGAAAAAATCAAAGTATCATGATATTTGTATTGCAACTAATGAAGGTCACCTTTCGATTCGAAAATTTCTCTCCAAGTGGTAAAACATCTCACTCGACATGTTTATTTTCGACTTCATGCTTTAGGGGGCAACTGTTACAGGAAAATTTTGGCACATCAACCCCGAATTCCAGATCTATATTATTAGGGTCCATAAAACCCTAATTCAGTTGTTTTCATTCCCTAATGAAGTTAACCTACATCATGCTTGCTTCCCAAGAGTTTCATGACACCATTCATCCAAAAAATGTCTCGAAGGAGATCATCGCAAGTGGCCTTCTATCTGGCTACAATGAATGGCAGACACTACGCTTTCTGGGTGCTATGCATAGCACCTAACCTTTATTGCACCTATAATGAGTGAGATCCATCGAATTTTTTAAATGATCTCATTGAATTCTTCATCAAGTGGATGCTTCTAGAGGTTTCTGGAAGGATTCGGCTCGCTTTTGAGACTTCTTAAGCTAAGGAAATGTTGCTTGGATGAGATTAGTAGAGAGAGTAATGTTATCATGTCAAATTGTTGTTTCCATGAGGAGAGAAGGCTTTGAATCTGGGAGGATGACGCTGAATCAAACATGCATCTACATGGGTTGTAATCTTCCTTTCTATGAATATACAGTTCTATGTTTTTTCCAATTCATGTGTTATGTTATGTATATTGTATTTTCGATTCTATAATATGTTTAGTTAATAGATCGATATGTATGTTGTGATGGTTTTCTGTCTTGGCTTGTGTGTAGGTACCTTTCAAGCGAGTTAAGTACGGAAGGGAGTGGGAAAAGTGCTCAAAGGGAAGAGGGATCGAGCGAGAGATACAGGTTGGTACTTTTTCTCCTTTTTCTTTTATCGGTTAGCTATAGGAAAAGCAATGGAATTACTTTAACTGTTGTTATAGACTTGCTACTAGGTATAGGGGTTAGTCGTTCAAAAAGACGCTAAATTTTCCCATAATATTCCGGTTTTGTGGAATCTACGGAACCAAATTAATTACTTTTCCATGTTTCATAGTCATTTTGGGTCTAGGCACTCAAGGCTTTCCTTCACTAAGGGGGATTCCCTGCGATACATGATTAGCGCTTTAATCGCGTATCAGAAACTACCCCCGTTTCTTGAATTAGCCTCTAGTTTTGCCAATTTGTGCCAGTGTGTGTTACCATGGGCCAATGGTCTGCACGCTCAACCGAGGGTCCTCATTGCTCCATGCTAATCACAAATTGCAACTGCCACGAGGATTCCTTCTGATAGCTTGATATTTCTAAGACTTGAATCTTTTGGCATAATTTGAAAGAGTTTATGAAAACTTAGAGAGTGTTTAGGATCCAATTCGGATCACGGCTTTCCCACTGAAAAGGCTTTTGGACCACCAAAAGTTGATTTTTAAGCATCCATCAAGTGAGGGTATTGATTCCTCGCTTGCCCAATTTCTATCCATTTTGCACTACTTGGTTTCGAACCTTTGAGTCCAACCCTGAGGTACTTAACATCCCCTCTGTGCGTGGTTGTCACCTTCCTATCCAGAACTATATCTTCCTACAACTCATTAAGGTATTCAGGAAATAGATCATCAATAGAAGGCAACTGACTCTGCTCTTTGGGATCTTCAATCAATGAAGGTTCAAATACTCTTAAGCTGTCTACATTAACAACTGAGTAGATGTGCATGTAAGCTGGTAAGTCAAGGCGAAAAGCATTCTCACCAATTTTCTCATGTATCTTGAAAGGTCCATGCCTTATTGGATTCAACTTCTTACCTTCACCTTGCATTCTATCTGTTATAGCCTAAATCTACCTGAGGTTGAGAAAGGCAGGTCTAGGGTAACATCAAACCACACTTAACCTGGTAGCTAGTCCTACTAGGTCAGGAGAGGGCTCTCTCCTTGTCAATCTCAAAGAAAATATGGAAAGTAAGGCTTGAGATGACTGATACGAATACTAATTTTAGGCTAGGTATATGCTCAGAGTAATTTGATTGATTTTAATGGTTGGTTTCTGAATCAGATGAGGAAGGCAACTTTGGGTCTGGGAAATCAGCTCAGATTTGCAGAGGTTTCTATGGGGCGAGGTAAGCAAGTGTTTTAGAACTTTGAAATGAATGTGATTGTGAGTCTAAAGGCTGGTGAGGAGTTGGAGAGGGCATGCAAGTTTCATGAGTCGTCTTCAAACAACAAAAAACATTTAAAACTAAATAAACCCCAAGACAGAGCACTGAAACACCAATGGATTCCACCCTTTAATCTTGATTCATTTAGTTATGCAGAAAAAGAGAGATGATGGCACATATAAACATAAGATAAATTGAATAACGGAGTAGAAAACAATTATAATTCAAATTACCACAATAATCCCAAAAAATGCTGCAAAACCCTGGGTCATTTCCTTGCCAAACTGCAGAAGTGATTTATAATAGTGCTCAATGCATCCACAAGAGTCCAACCTTGAAAAATGACTAAGAAAGTACAAGATATAGGCATCAAAACACCTATGCTAGCCATTAGCGGTCGAATCCATGAGTCAAGGAGCTGTTTCAACAAGATCTAAACTAGGAACTGAAAAATAGGTAGTGGAATAGCTTGCCTCTAAAACTATGGAAACTACTTCATTCATCTTTAAACAACCTCTAAACTAATGTATCTACCTGCTCAAGTCATATTTAATCATATTTACATAATATTACATCAAGTTACATCATATTACATCATCAATTTACCAAAGTGAGAAGAAAAATTCAAATTTACAGCAAACTAGGCAAAATTCTGAACAAACAAGCAAAACTGGCAAATTTTTCTCCTATGCGTAGCGCCACTGATCCTATGCATAATGCTTTTTCCAGGCTAGCTTTGGAAGGCTTCCCAAAGTCCAAATCAGGTGAATAATAGCTCATTGGAAAGCTTGGTGATTCTACTTCTTGGGACAACTTGAATTTTTTCATTTGGAGTCCATTTTCCCCTCCAAAAATGCAATCTCCCAAGACTGCTTCCTGTGTGGAAAAAAAGTGGCAGAGAGGGCACTTTTTGGGTGTTTTTGGCCCTTTTGGAGGTCCATAACTTGTCAAAATTTCTCAACCATTTTTAAGCATTCATAACCTTTCATTCTGATTCCATAAATGCAAACTTTGTTTCAAATGGAGGACCCCATCAAAAGTGTAGCACCGGTGGCACTACGCACCTGCTGAAAAAACCTGTTTTTTGCTTCAAAATTTCAAAAATGACAAAAACTTCACCAAATTTCTTGAAATTTGGAATGAGTGATCCTTTTTATGTGCTATTCTGGACCAATGATGCATCGGCCAAGATATTGAGCTTATCTTGCTCCTTTTTGCTTCTCAAAACTCTCTTTAGCTTAGCCTTTAACCTCTTCACCCTTGTTTTGCAAATTTTATTCCGAGTCAAGTAGTGATAGGAAATATGGCGCAACAGTTTCTTCTCCTTGTTATATTTCTCAAGAAATTTCTCGAGTTAAATGTTTTTCCTCTATAACCATGATTCCCGGTCGGCCTCAATTTCTTGCTCAAGCGGTGTGATTTTGATTTTTCTTCTTTTTTCCACTTGCTTGTTTTCTCTAATTGTTTGTAGCTTCATGATAGTTTGTTTGTCCTCCAGTCACTTGTTCTCTTGCTCAAGGAAATTAATGATCCATTTAGCCCTCTCAAGGTCAAGTGATAAGGCTTGGATTTCAACTTCCTTCTCTTTGATGATCACATCCTTGAGTCTTCATCTTTGATAGCCCAAATCAATATCATCCTCCACAACCAAAACAAAATCTCTATCTTGCCCTTCAGTAGGGCCTTCATCATGCACCTATTGTTTTCCTTTTTCTTCATCTTGTACCTATTTAGCTGAAGAAGAAGGCAAAGCCCCTTTCACCCCTGGTGAAGATAGCATTTTCTTATGGTTTGGTGAAGAAAACAAGACCCCTTCCACCTCTGGAGGAGATAGTACTCGTTTGGCAACTGCAAAAAGTCTCCTAGTGCCTTTCTCATAAGTGACAAACACTAGCACACCTGTAGTTTTAGTCTCATGAACATTTGGCTGGTTTGAAGGCCCTCCTTCCTCATGAAGCACCAATGAAGTCACCTGAGGTCCTTTGGAAACCTCATGTGCAATGAAGGTATCCCATGATATATTCAACAAGCTTAGCTAATGCAAAACAACAATTTTAATCAATGAGAAATGGTAAATGTTGCTGAACTGTTGAGGAAGAGGTTTCCTTTGCACATATAGAACCATCCTTTCAATATTTCTACATACAAAGTATGGGAGGTTCATCATCCTCACTCTTGTGAAATGCATCAGCAATCTGACATGGTATGTATATAGACGGGAAAACCTCCCCTCATAGGTAAAATACTTGATGGTGAGTTTCATGAGTGGAGCATAAATGTTTTGCAAATATTTAAAAGGAAAAACCCTGGTGATTTGCCTCTGATAACCAGCCTTGATGTAAGGCTCATAATGCTCTTTTCCCACATGTTTCCCCTTATTCCATTGTTCACCCACATTAGGGATGCCTGTTGCTGCTGCAATGGTTTCAAGTGTCAAGGTGAAAGAGACACCAGCTAGGTTCACCTAGCCATTGTGAAGATGAAAAACAAACAACCTAGCCAGCTCATGATGATACTTCACCCTCTCTACCATTTCACAAAATTGATGATAAGACTGATGTTTAAAACAGGTTACTACAAGAGGGCAAGCAAGTAATTCTATGAGAGTGGTGGGCTCCTACCGGATATGTTTTCTTCCTTTATGTGGTTTTCTTGGTACATGAGCCTCTTGGGAAGAATCACTAACAGTTTCATCATCCCTATCATATGATGAGTCTATCTCCATACTTACAAATTTGGAGTGAAAACTGATGAGTATGAAGAGATTTTAGAAGTATGAGAGTGAATGTTGTACGTAGGAAATGATTGTTGTTTTTCTTTTGGGAAAGGAGGGAATGAATAATATTATGACTGTAGATGAGGGATTTAATGATGGAATGGATGTAATGAGGGAATAGGAAATGGGAATTAGGGTTTTGGGAATGTATAGGGTTAGGGTTTGGGAATATAAGGAGTGAGTGCCAATGATTTTGGCAGAGGGAAAGAGAAAGGTGTTTAGGGAAATTTACTCAAAGGGGAATAAAAAGAACAGAAGACAAAACCCTATGCAAATTTTGCAAGACAATTTAGAGACAACTAGGGCTTAGTTTTTATACACACAAATCACCACCACTGATGAAAAAAAAATCCCTTGCTAGACCGGATGTGAGGCTTTACTTGTTAAGATGTCAATTGTGAAATTTGAGGCAGAGGAAAGTGATGAAATTCGTTTTGAAGCTCATCAGGCAGGTGAATAGCGCTGCCTCCCAGGAGCGTAGCGCACTTTGTATGTGTAGTGCCCGACCAAAACTCAGTGTAAAACCTGCACCAGGTGCGTAGTGCCGATGAAATTTCCAGTTTTTTGCTCAGTTTCACCTCTTTCTCCCAAAAACATGATTTTTCCCTTTGAACTCACTCACTTGCAAAAAATGAAGACTTTCAAACACATAGAAGAGCTTTAAATCCCCTTGGCTTTAATTTTTCATCTAACAAACCCACTTTTCTAAGGTCTTATTCACTTTGCTTTAAAAACTTTGTTTTTCATTTGCAGTTTGACTCTTCTTGATCACTTGATGAACTAATGCATTGATGTTTTTCTTTCTTGCAGTGGCTAGAGTTGGCAAGGTGATCGAGGGCAGCAGCTGGAACTTATTGCATATAGAAACATAGAAATTACATAAAATTTGTACATGAAATGGAAAAAACCATGTTTTCACCTCAAAACAGAGTTTTGAGGTAAAAACCATTTATGAAGCATATCATTAGTAAATTTATAATTTTTGAACTTATAAAACCTCCTCATGTACCTGCTGACCTTTCATTGAGTTTTGGATGACCATGGTGGCAAACCCTAGACCTAGTGAGACCTAAAACCCTAAAACTGATTTTGGTAAATGGAATGAAATAAAATGACAGTAAATGGCCTGAACATGTGAAAACAGGCCAGCAGGTAAATACTATGAGGGAAATTGATAATGAACCACTACCATCAGTTGATCCATGACCTAATGGAATGCAGTTGATCGGATGGGACACCTAACATGAATGCAAAAAGAGAAATTTGATCACTGATGGAGGGATGAAGATACCAACACTAACATTGTCTTTGTTGATATACAGCCAGACTTGATCACCAAATTGGAAACTATGCTCCATCCGATGCTTATCATGCCTTGCCTTGTACTTGGCTTGGATCTTTTCCAATTGTTCATGTACTTCCTGGTGAATCTCTTTGATTTGTTTGATGAACATGGTTGCCTTGTCCACAGCACTATGTCCATCAACCGCTATATCTTTACCAAAGAGAAAATCCAAGGGAAACCTTGTTGTGAAACCAAAACAGGTCTCAAAAGGAGATCTCTATGTGGAAGAATGTTTTTCTCGGTTGTAAGCATGTTGCACATAACATAAATGTTCATCCCAAAGCTTGGGATGCTTGTGGCAATAGCCTCTGAGAAACTAGATCACTGTCCTGTTGACCACTTCTGTTTGGCCATCTGTTTGCGGATGAAAGGTTGTGCTCTTTTTCCGTCTTGTGTCCATCAATTCCCACAAACTTGACCAAAATTTCACAACAAATCGGGTGTCTCGATCAGATATAATGGAAGTGGGTAATCCAAAATGAATACATACATGCTGAAAGAACAACTTTGCAGTTTGTTCAGTTGTAATCTGTTTGTTACAAGGTATTAAAATACGCATTTTGCTGAACCTATCCACAACAACATAAAAATAGTCATGACCTTTTTTAGATTTAGGTAGTCCCCCAACAAAGTCCATGGAAACACTCTCCCAAAGATGAGAAGGAATTGGTAGTGGAGTGTACAAGCCTAGTTTTCTATTGTTGGGCTTGCTTTTAGCACACATGGTACACCCTCTTACATATCTAGAAACTATCTCATTCATTTTTGGCCAGTAACAAAATCTTTGCAGCTGTGCAACTATTTTACTTACACCAAAGTCACATGATATTAGAGAAGTGTGTACTTCTCGAATTATCTTTACTCTTTTAATTTGTGGAATGCATAACTTTCCAAAATGATACAGGAGTTGGTCCTTAACACGATAATCCAATTATTCTACTTGTTTGCCATGACTTAAAGTTGCATATACATATTTAAGATCTATATCTTGAGCATATTGTTCAATGTAGCTTTCATGCATACTGAATTATGCTTAAGCATAGTAGATGCATTTATGATTGTTCTGGACAACATATCTGCAACTTTATTGTGTATGCCCTTTTCATATATGATGACTAGATGAAACTGTTGTAGAAAACCAATCCATCTATAGTGTCTTGATTTCTGCAACCTTATTTGGGACTGTAAATATTGAAGTGGTTGATGATTAATATGTATAACTGCCTCTTTTCCCATTAAATAATGTTTCCACTTTTTCACACTCTATACTAATGCATACAATTCTTTATCATATGTGGGATAGTTAACTACTGTAGAATTAAATGTCTCTGAATGATAACATATGGGTTTATTGTGTTGCATCAACACTGCTCCCATGGCCATAGCATTTCAATCTCAAATGGTCTTTGGAGACCAGGCAGTGCTAGTACTGGTGCTATACTAATATTTTCTTTTAAGGTGTCGAAAGCTTTCTGCTGTTTGCCTCCCCACTGAAACACCTTGTTCAATCCTGTGAAAGCATGTAAGGGAGCTGCAATTAAGGAAAAGTTAGAAATAAACTTTCTCCAATACTGTACTGCTCCTAAGAAGCTTCTAACTTCCATAGTAGATTTGGGTTTAGACCAGTTTACAATGACTGTAACCTTAGAGGGATCTATCTTGAATTAACCACCCCCTAGAATATGACCCAAATAATTCAAAGATGTTTTGCCAAATTCACATTTTCAGAGCTTAACATAAAGATTTTCTCTTTTCAAAAACATCTAAAGTCTGCTTGACATGATTTAAATGTTCTTCCCATGTTTTACTGAATATAATAATGCCATCCAAATATACAATGACAAAATCACCAAGAAAAGGTATGAGTACATCATTTATTACTCTCATGAAAGTGGTAGGAGCATTAGTTAAGCTAAAAGGCATAACCAACCACTCATTCAATCCCTGCTTTGTTTTGAAAGTAGTCTTCCATGCATCTTGCTCTGCAACTCTGACATGATGATAGCCACTATGCAAGTCTAACTTGGAAAAATAAACAACTTCTTTTAACTGATCTAATAGATCATCTATGCGAGGAAGGGGATAACGATTTTTTATCATTATTTTATTCAGTGCTTGGTAATCAATGCACACATTCTCCATGAGCCATCTTTCTTTCTCACCAAGACAATTGGAGACCCACATGGTGATGTGCTAGTTCTGATGAACCCCTTCTCGAGCAGCTCCTATACCTACTTCTTGATTTCTACATTCTCTAAAGTGGACAACCTATACATTCCGATGTTAGGAAATGGAGCATCTTGTTGCAAATTAATATCATGTACTATTTCCTTTTTGGGTGGCAGACCTTAGGTTCTTGAAATAATATATCATATTCTGAAACAACTTTTTCTAAATTAGCTTGTTGTTTCGCATCACAGCCCTCAAATACATTGGTTTTATTAGGTTTATTTTCCATTACAACCATCAGTAAAAATTGTTTACATGAATTTACAATTCTTTTCATCTGCCCTGAGTTGATGAGCTCTTACAATATATTCGAGTCCATCTTTAATGAGTTGATACTTGTTCTCAGCTCTATAGAAAATAGCTTTTCTATCATACAAGTAAGGGCTTCCTAAAACAATTCCATATATATCCAAAGGAACTATATCTAAATCAACCTCATCTACAAATTTTGATCCAAAATAAAACTTAAGTTTACATTGTCTAGTCACTTGTAGCTTTGCTTTATCACATAACCAACCTAATGGATATGGTTTCTTGTGAGGTGTGGTTAGTAATCTCAACTTATTTACAATTGCTTCAGAAATTAAATTTACTTGTGAGCCACTATCAAACAAAGTATCAATCTTTTGATGCTTGGAAATAACTCGAATATGAAAAAGCTCATGTCTTTTCCTCTCATTTTCTTCATTATCAGTAGATCGTGTAGAATTACTAGTAGATGATTCAGAATTTTTACCTTTTATACCTATGGCTGCAACTGTTGTTTAATCTCCTGAGTTTGACCCTAAATCCTTTTGAATAGCTGCAACAATTTTCTTCTTTTTTCCCTCGTATTTCTTGGGTCTCAGCTCCGGATGCAGGATCCAGTAGTTTTCATCATCATGCCCATCCTTCTTACAATGAGTGCATGAAGACTTGGTATTTTGTACAGTATTTGCCTTCCTCTCTTTCCATTTATGTTTTCTTTTCTCCTTATTCTTGTTTGTAGTGGGTTTTGATGATCCCCCAACCTTTGGGTTCACATTCTTGCCTCTAGCCTCTAGATGTGTATCCTGAACAGATACCTTATCTATGCTAGTGGCATTAAACATGAGAATAATGTGCCTTAAGTAGCTGTGTAGACAACCTATATACTTCAGCAGAGTTTCAGGTGAGTCTAAAGAAATTCCTAGAATCAAAGCTCTTTTCCTAAATTCTTGGGTGTAACTTTGTACACTTTTCCCTTTTA